>JANRGW010041999.1:0-22438 GCA_024733675.1 Psilopsiagon aymara
CCCCCCCTCCCCCCCCCTTTCCTCTCTCCTAGCCCTTCCTCACCAGCCGGGAGGAGAAGCTGCACTTCGCTGCGAAATTAATTACGGCCCTTCCCCGCTATCAATTACGGAGGAATCAGCCTTTCCTAGGGAGAGGAGAAATAATCAAAGGGATTTTCGGTCTGGGGGGGGACCGCGGACCGCCAGGCACATCATGCGGCAAGGGGACTGCCGCTGCCCTGGTTTCATATGCAAATAGCGCTCTGCCTCCGGGTTGTCATTATGGGTTTATATTTTTTATTTCCTTTTTTTGTAATTTTAACGTTATTATTGTCTCGGGATTTTAATAGCCACATGCCCTTCCCTTGCAGCGAGTTTTCCTTGGCTATCAGCCACTTCGCTTCTTCCCAGGGAGCGCTGCCTCCCTCCCCAGCTCCTACCCCATGTCCCTCTTCATTTCGCCCTATGGAAATGAAAGCGGCTCTGCCGGGCATCTGATATTAAAGCGATCCCCAGGGCCCAAGGCTCTCCCTCTCCACTCCTCGCAGAGGCCGTGCCTCCGCATGAACCCGCGGGATCCCCCACTCTTCTCCCAGTGCCCCAACGTCCTGTTTCCCCGGACCCCGCCGCCCCTTTCAGGACCGGGAGATGGTGAGGAGGCCGCGGTGCGATTGCTTGTGCGGAGCGCACCGCCTGCGAGCGGTTGCCTTGGCAGAAAGGTGCAGCTTTCTGATGTTCTTTTGTCTGATAACTAATTCAAGTTAATGCGATCTTTATGTAAAGCTAACAGCGGATAATTGTCTATTTTCTCGCCAACAATCTCCATCACAATCACTTATCTGGAAACCTGCGGTTGTATTAATCGTTATATTCCCCGAGATAAGCGTCTCTCGAATTATCAGTAAACACTGGAGGGAAATTAAACAAACTCCAGAGCCACTGAAGTTTCCTCCGCAGCTTTTAGCCCCCCCTTCTTTGGGGGAGGGAACCCTAAACCATCCTGGGACAGGAGCACAAGATGAAAGGGGTGTGTGTGTGTGAGTATAAGACAATGGAGAAGGGTATTTTGGGGATGATTTTTGAATCATTCTGCAGAGCCGGGTCCGCCTGAGAGCGTATTCCCTTCGAGGTGCCCGTGTTGCAGGGGCAGGCACCTCACGTCCCGCTCTCTGGTCTTTAGGAGCCCCTGGGACCTTGTTGGCAATCCTTGTAAATCATGTAATTAAGTGTGTTAGTCGCTGCAGGGGAAAGACGAGCAGCTAGGGGAGAATATATCTAGAGATTAAACAAAAGTCTCATGGATTTAGTTAGGTCTGCTCTACAAGGAGGAGAGAGTTCTGCTTCCTTCTGAGAATCACCGATTAGCACAATTATTGGCAATATTTATACTAGAGAGTGATCTGAACCCCAGGAGGGTAACAGAGAGTGCGAGAGAGCGAAACTACTGTGGGAATATGTTTTACTGCTCAGATCCCATCAGTTCCGTTAGGTGTAAAGAAATTATAGCAAATTGTGCTGGAAACCCCTCCAGGGAAAACATACTTGTATGACAAAGATTTTGTCTTTTTGAGATGGAGTCAAAACATCGGTGTCAACTGAAACTCATTTTAGGGGAGCTGCCGTGTGTGTGTTTACTCGAGTACCTGGGGGCGGGGGGGGGGGGGAAGGGGAAGAGAAACAATAAAACCCCCAAACCACTGCATTTCAGTTGGGAATCTGGTCCAGCAGAGCGTTTGCAGCTTCTCCCGGGGAAAGAGGGCGTGCTCCATCCTGCCCTCGTTCTCCACTTTGCATTTCTGGGAGGGTTTTCCACGTCGAAAGCTCTTTATGAACATTAAGTAATTAATCCTGGCAGTTAGTTACGGAGCAGGCACCAAGGGATTTCAAAACTCTTCTCTGTGACGAGCTTTATTTATTGTCTTATGATTTTTGGGAAGCAAACTTTGATTCACAAAGGTTTCCAGTGGCACGGCTCCCATCTTAGCCGGGAGAAGGTGAGGGCTGGAACGGAAAGAAAAGAAACAAAAAGCCAACCCCCCCCCCCCCCCCAAAAAAAAAAAAAACCCCAAAAAAACAAACCCACAAGAAAACCAAACACAATAACTCAATGAAACACACAAACCTCCTGTTACTAGTTTGTGTGTCAAGGCAGAGCATTTCCAAACATGACCAGTTTCTTTTAAAAAAAAACAACCCAAAACCAAACAACAAAAAAACCCCAAACAATTAAAAAAAATCCTTTAAGTGCTTCAATTCTGAAACTATTTCTCTTGCACTAAAAGTTCCCAGGGTAGCTTTTCCTTACGGCATTTGAGAATCATCCCACTTCATCTCTCACCTGAATCTTGTCATCTGTGCCATCTTGAAGTGATCTGTGAACAATGCTGGTCCCTTGGACAGCCCAAGCTGGTCAATCAGGCAGAACAGACTATGCAAATGGAATGGAAAGGCGAAGCGATGAAGAACAGTGGCCCCCATTGTCTTGGGCATTTCAAAGCGAAGACCAGCTGCAGCAGGCGTTGCTGTCTCGGACCCTTGGTTGCTACTCTAATGTCATCATTGCAAAACATCACATTTTGAAAACTCTACAGTCTGAATGCATGAGCAGCCCTCCACAAAGATTTCACTTTGCCGTGACATCTTTCGAAGTCACCCAAAAAAAGGAAAAAAAGGAAAAAAAGCCCCAACCCACAACCACTGGGGACTGGGATCCCAGCCACATTGCCCGCTCACATCCCTCAGTCCCTTTCCCTGCACTCCCAATAACTGTGGTGCAGCTGACACTAAATGCCTTTTGCAACCTTGTGGTGAATGCCTCGCCTTTCTTGTTGTTTTTAGAGTCAAACTGGACGACGATTTAAGTTGCATTTAACTTATTTTCTGTCAGGTCTCTTCCAGGCACTCCAATGAGCTAACTCAGAGGAGCAGTCAGTGAAGTATTTGTTCACAATTGCTTCCAAAACTTCGGATATTCAGGGCTTTCAAAGAGTCAGACAGTGCCTTTGCAAGTGATTAAACCAGCAGCTAAGCTGGGTATTTACAGTCCTTCAGGAGTTGATTTTTTTTTGAATACTCTGTTTCTTAATACCCTCATGCTGTTGCCGCTCATGCATATGGCTGCCAGCCCTGCTCCAGCTCTGCTTCCCAGTATTGGTCCCAGCGTCAGCCCTGCCATGAGAAACCAACTTTTACTGCAGCAGAGCTGGGGGCTGTCAAATGATTAATATGTGTTTTCAAGGGACTAAATCATTGTCCATGTTTCACTTACTGTTCCTTTTCATTTTCTTTTGTCCTTAGGTGATATTTGTGATCATCATGTGGTGAGCAGAGGAAACTCCCCTCTCTTCCACCCTCATGCCCAGAATTTGTGCTCTAGGAGCTAAGGCCTGTGCCACCCATATCTTAAAATGCTGGGGATTACCTTTCTCTCCTCTCCATCTCCTATCTCACAGGAATTAGTAAATCCAAATCTTCTTCTCCAACTTACCATGGCTAGCTTACAAAGATGGATAGTGCAATAGCCAGCCTCAGATGCTGCCTGGTTCATAGATGGAGCAGTCACATATTTTAGTAGTCATTCTTGAGTTCAGACTATGTTCAGTGTTCATGCAGGAACAGAGAAGAAAGTTTCATCGGACTAAGAGAGCAGAGTTAAGGAACTTTTAATTACATTCTTTACAGGACTGAGGATAATTAGGTGCTTCTTTCCTGCTCCTTTTGCTTGGGTAATGCAATCTTAATAATTTCTTGTGGACTACAAAAGAAGCAAAAGATAGACTTATTTAAAACTAAATAAAATAATTATCTATTGCATGTCGATTAACTTCCTGAATTTAAATTTGCCCCTTTCAAAGTGCAGTGTGTCAGTAAAAAAAGAAAGAATGAGAGTAACAAAAAAAAGCAAAGAGAGGTTGAAGCGAATGGGGCAAATAAATTACTGCATAGGTGCCATTTCATCTTCTGGCTGGAAGTTTCTTTCTCCCTGCCAGAGGGAGTTTTCCAAGGACAAGTGCTGGGTTGAAAGAAAACCAGTTTCCAACTATATCAGCCTCTTGGTGAACTGAGTAACAGCCAGAATGCAGACTGCTACCTGCTTCATACAAATGTTTCAGTAGAGATGATACCTACTGTAAGCATCCTTCCCTGCCAAGTATTGGTTAGCGGATGTCCCCAAGGCTCTTTCTTCAATCATTTCATCTGATAGGAAAAAAATTTTACCTTCTAGACAAATGGATTCCCCCCAGATCAGTGCCCTCAAAGGTCTTGGCCATGCTTAAGTCTCCTCCAGGCCCCTCACCTGCTAACCTGAATTCAGAAATACAGATGAAAAGTGATGTTATGAAGTCAATGCCTACACAGAGGACAGCAGCAATGTGCATGGCCAGAGGCCAAATGCTTTGTTGCTGTAAGTGGGTGTTTCTCCATCTGGAGATACCTCTTACTTGCAGAAAGAGGTTGTGAAGGAGGAGGATGCAGTGACTTTCCAAGAGGAGCAGCTGTTCCTCTTGCTTCCTGAGGAGGAGTTGCCACTGGGCTAAGCAGAGTTGAGGGTCCCCTCTGTGGGCATAGCAGCTCCCACACAATGGTGGGATGGATGACATCCTCAGAGCCCAGACCACGAGAGGGAAGCAGGGGCCCACAGGGTCACTCCACCATCCTTGACCCAGACATGCCCCTCTCCTAGAGCAGCCCTATTCCCAGCCCATGGTCCCCTTTTTGCCAGCTGGACCTCACGCCTTCACAGCAGCCTGCTGGCCTCACACCCAGGGGTGAGAAACCAGAGGTGAGTTAGCCACCCCTTGCTCAGGCCTGCTTTCCCTCCACAGCACCAAATAAGTTCCTGTCACTTCAGACTTATGGGCTTGGCTCTGCCAGGAGGGAAATGGCCCCAAACGTTCACCTTGGGCAGGGTGCTGGGACAACCAGGGGCAACCTGCCTTCCCAGAGGCCCCAAGTCACCCTGCCAACAGGAGCTAATTGGAAACAAGAGCAACTCCTCCTTTGAGGAGCTAAACTTTGCTTTTTGCCCACAGCTGGGACTTCTGCCCCTTTCCCCTACCAACCCCAACCCTCGTGCATTCAGCCACAGTTATCTCTGCTCGTGCACTGACTGTATTTTTCATGTTTATTATCATTCAGCCCAGTGTAGTGCCATCTGGCAAATGCACGCACAGGGAGAAGAAAACCATACATTCAGCAAATGTAGCATACAGGGTTTAGGTTTTGTTTTGTCTTGTTTTTCTTATTCTTCCAGTTTTCATTTAAAATTATGTGCAATGGGTATCAGAACAATTCACCCTCATGAAAAATGATCAAAACTCCCAGTTATGAAATTCAAAATTACAGGGGAGTGCTGGTGCCAGGAAGGGGCAAGAACATCTTTTCTGTTGAAATACACGTTCTTCTTCTCCTCCTCCTATGTTTTGTTTCAACTGGTGCTCAGATAAGGAGAACTTAATACTTTAATACTTTATATGTATATATAAAATATGTATATATATTTAGTACTTTACATGTTTGTGTTCACTCCTTTTGAGCAGGATTTGTTCTGGTCTTTCAAATCATTATTTTACTGTAAGACACGTATTTCAAACAAGTGTTACGTAACAAACCACACTCCTCCGAAACACTAGAGCAATGCAAGCCACCCTGCAGCCCTCAAAACCTATGCTATTTTCACTGTTACATTAAAAACCAATATAAAAATACATCTGCAGTGTAGACGTGAAAAAAAACCAGGTAGTATTTTCGATGAAAGTTAATGCCTATCACATTGCCACCTTAATTCAAAGATAGTTTTGTAAAAAAGTTGCATAATCAAAGCATTTTTCCCCCCTGATAATTCATACTGAAAGATTATTTGTGGAGTGGCCCATGGAAAAAGTACTACAAAATGTATTATATTACTTCATTAATTTTCTCTCAATTTTTACTTTAATTTTGTCTAATTTCTGTGTTGTGATCTGAGTCAGCATTCTTAAATTAACTATCAACTTGAATCTTGAAGAAACCCTACAAGTTCATGATAATGATGAAATTTGAATTACTGTCAGTTATTGTGTAATGTCTACATCACGGAAAAGGAAAACTTCAGGTATTTTAATTCCATTTGCATATGCAGCATGGTGTTTTTCCTGTTTCATTTTTCAGAGTAGAAATCTTTGTCATTTCCAAACTAAAAAAATACTGCTAAAAAAGCCCTGTTTGGGATATATAGACATATATATGTATGTATATATATATATATATATATTCCCTAAATTGAACTATGGCTTTGATGAAAATATGAAAGAAAATGGTTCTTGAGACTAGATTGTCAGTCACTCAGATTTGCTCAGATTTGTTCAGAAAAGTATCTTGTCTTACAGATAGTTGCAGAGAGGTAGAATCATAGAATGATGGAATAGTTAGGGTTGGAAAGGGCCTTAAGATCATCTAGTTCCAGCCCCCCTGCCATGGGCAGGTAAAACCATTCTCAGATCCTGTTAAAATAAAGACAGACATTTATACAGTATCTGTATGTTGAGCTAGATTCTGGTCTCACATCTGTTTAAAATTCAATATATTCTTTTCTAAAGCCCCGATCCAAGGCTGAATGATGTCACTGTAATGACTTCAAGTGGGCTGTGGATCAAGGCCTTTTACACCACTGTGCCTCATGCCACTAGGCTGAGAAAGGCTCTTTTTACTACATCTTTCTTTTCCTGTGAAATCAGATTCATTTGGAATGAATTAAAAATGCTTGATCAGAGATAATCTGGGTTGCTTTTTTATGACAATACCGTTCCTTTTAAATATTTCCCACAAATGTGATTTGATAGCAAAATAAAAATTTGTACTTTCCTGTATGTTTCTGCTTATCTTTGGTTTGTGATTGAATCACGCTTTACTTTTATGTGCATGTGTTCCTTGCCTTACTTCTGGCAACAGAGCATCACAATTTTTATGTAAATAACAACCAAAAAGAATCTATTGTAAAATACAATGTATGACAAATTCATTGAAACAAGCAAAATAATTTAAATAATGGTTATTCAATAAATGTCAGGAAAGCAATCCTACACCTTCACTGATCTAGGCTGCTATGTAACTTGGAAGAAAGCGATCAAGGGATAATTTTTATGCAGTACTATATAGAGCCTGTTCCAGTTGTTATGCACATAATTAGAAATTCAGCAAGCCTTACCAAAAAGGGACATAAACAATCACAATTAAAAACTCAAATCTCTCTCTTCTTTGTACTGCAATGTGTATGGAGGAAAAGAAAAAAAGTAGCTTTTTTTGGTGGTGGCTCAGATGAGCTTCAATTAAACTTTGCTTTAACTCAGAGCTGCAAAGCAAAGCAAGCAGAACTTTGCCACTTACCATTACAGGTTGTTTTACTTGCAAACCAGTAGAATTGCTTTTGAGCATCTCCAACAAAAGAAGTGAAAAAGAGAAATCAAAGTGGAATGCTACAAGTATAATGCAAAATGCTTACAGGTTGGTAAGCATTAATAGGTAAAAAAGCAAACTTGAATCTACCCATTGCTCAATAGGTAACAAAGAAAACTTAAATCTACCCATTGCTTAATGGGTAACAATGCAAATTTGAATCTACCCATTGCTTTCCTTGATCCTGTATGCACTGAGCAGGTTGAATTATCATAAAACCTTGTCATACATGACCTTAGTTTTCAGATTTTACAGTGTTTCCATAACTATTGTTAATTTGAGTATCCAGAATCAATGTAGTTTGGTTAAATGATCTGTAGTCAATAAATTTCAGCTGTGATCAGACAGCGGCAGACTATTTCCATATGTTGAAACTATCTCATGCCGTTTACATGAACTGAAATGGCAGAACAGGCTTGCCTCATTAAACTGCGCCTGGGAAGACAATATGTGAGGAAAGAAACCCCATCATAATTAAGCATCCCATCCAGATTATCATATTAATGTTAGTGCATTATAAATGGTGGGTAAGTGAAGCAATGTTTCTTTCCAGCAGTAAGTGCTCTGAAAATTTTAAGGACTTTAAATGCCTGAGAATGTTTTCCAGCTCACCTGCTTTCAATGTCAAGTTTAGCCCTTGATTTCCCTATTTATTCCTCTAACTCTCCTGAAGTGGCCTTCAAAATGCATAAGCATGGATTTATTGTAAACTTTGCTGTTGCAGCTTCACTGTTGTTCTGATCATTTCAGGACAAATGTGACAGTTTAAACTAATGACTGAACATCTATTGTGTTAGTGCTGTTTCCTGGTTATCTAGTTGTTATTTATTTCCTGCTTGTTCTATTGTTTCTTGCCTCATGAAGACTCCTGTTTGCTCTGATAAAATTCCTTATAACACGGCTGCAACACCAGGGGTTGGGTAAAAGGGGTCCTCTGAACGATAACACAAAGAGCACATAAAGAATCCATCACAGCAGTCAGTAGTATAATGCAATTTATTTTCACTAGACATCCTCTTCACTACTGGATTAGTCACTTCACTAATGAGCAAATGACCCATAACTCACAGGAGTAGGAACTTAATGTGCAGGTCTTGCCTTCTTCAGTGCAGATGAACTGCAGCGTGCTCACTATTATACGGTCACTTAATATTTATGGCTCCTTCCCATCTTTCTTGGGCATTCCATACTCTGTGGGAGTTTCAGGTGGGTGAAAAATGCAGGACCTGATGACGAAACAGATACCAGGCTTTCTATTTGTTATTGTTCCAGAAAATATTACAAAAAGATGGCTCTTGCATCTAGATTCCACCAAGAGCCTATAAGCAGACAATGAACTTGTTTTAAAAAGTGATCTGTGTATGTGCTAATACATTCAGGATGCTATTTTCTACCACTATATGCTAGGCATCTTTTGAATTTGTTGTCCAGATCTCACTTTAGCATGGTTTCAAGTTTAAGGAGAATTTATCAGGTCATTCAGTGCATGAATGCAGCTTGTCTTTCCTGTGCTAGGAAAAGTTGACACTGTGAAATCTAAAAAATTCTGAGTTTGTCAGAAAAAGGAGAGTTTATAGTTTCAGTAGAATCAAAGAACTTGAAAGATCTTGCTACTAAATGTGTTATTTTTTCCCTTTCCTTAATTTCACTTATTGATCATATGTATATTTAGACGAGAAATTTCAGTCTATGATTACTGATTATTAATAACTCAGAGTTCAGAATGAAATTCAATCAGAAGCAAAAAATATTCAAATTTTCGAACTTGGTGGATCACCCTTTATGACCAGGGAAACAGAAATGAAAGCAGAAGTACATTCTGTACTTCATTCAGTAAAGAATGATGGTGAGATTTTCACACCCAGCATTATTGTTAACATTTTAAAGTAAATTCCAGCCTTCATTTTGTACACTTAAACCAGAAATAGATTCCTAGAGACAAAATAACTTTCAGCTTTGACAGTAAGGCTGAATTTCTTCTGCAGAAATCCCCAAGATAAGTTGATACCCAACTTTATACCAGGCTGATCAGAGAATATTTACCTGCCTGACACAATGAAACCCATGGTAATTAGAGGGATTCTAAGCTTTTATAAATATTCTAAGCCCTTACCTACTTACACACAAGGACAGAAACCAAAATTGTTTCCCTTTTCTCAAATCCTAAATAAGACCCTGGACCAAATCCCACTGAAACCAGCTGCATTCTTTCCTATTGACTACCATAGGTCTGAAATCAGGACGTACCTGCAGTTCTTTTCTGTTGTCCTGTATTGGTGATGGTGCTTTTCAAAACCTTGGATAAGGTATTGCCAATGGTTCTCAGCATAGAATTAGCTGAGCAGGAAAATGGAACAGTTGGACTGTTGTTATGTTGTATATTATGTTTTATTGTTGTAGCAAGTACTATAGGTGTTAGGTCTATGAAGACCTCTGATCTTTTCTGAATTAACTCCTCTTTCAAATCAAAAGCCTGTGGCTGAACTGGGGTATACTTTAGAAACCTGTTTTATTTGGGGAATTTTCATGGGCGAAAAATCTGCCACAGCCTTCAGTAGACAATTTCAGTGGTTGCTTGCCACCACCATTAACCATTTAGACCTTTTTTTAGTCAAGATTTGTAGCTTGAAATTCTGGGTGCAGTGTAGCATGTATTCCTTTGTCTCCTAGACTGAAGAGTACTCTACAGTCATCCTTTTGCCCCCATATAGATACTATAGTGATCAAGTCACCCCTTAAGCTAGGCTTTAATATGATTTATCTAGACCAAGTACCTTCCCTTTCGTCTATGTACACTGTCAGTAATGTTTTCCAGTCTTTTAACCATGCTACTTGCTCTCTTCTGAAATCTTTCCAACATCATTGAGGTTTATAGCAAGGTGTTCTCAAGCAGCTGTGCAGAATAAAGGCTATTGGAGTGGTGGCTTGTCTTAAGTTCTTGTTAGAATTATATTAGTCACAAAGGCATTAGAAATAAATAGGAATGACTGTAAAAAAAAAGGTGACATATCAGCTGGTACTTCAGGGTTAGAGCTTTATGGACAGGGCCTTAATGGGAAAATAAAAGGTATTGGTGCCTTCAACACTGACAAAAGTCAGCCTCTTTGATCAGTTTTCTAAATATAGATGTAGGAGCTGGACAAAAGGTGCCGTTTCATAACCTAGAAAACTCCTTTTGTTTATTTGTAAATGCAGTTTAATGTCCTAAAATTTTCCACATGGCTTTGGGTGAGGGTACCATTCCTCACCTTGCCCTTGGAAGGTTGCCTAATATTTGCATCCAATGTTCAGGTTACTGGAGAAACACGGGCAGCAGACTGATGCTGTGCAAAGCAATAATCAGAGTCAAGTGTATAAAGCACTTTCCTTAGGAGCAAAAGTAACCCATTAAACTTTATCATAATTACATTTTCTTTAGAAAAATTTGTTGCTATAATGTATATCTACTGTAAGTTCTCCTGTGCAACTGCTTCTTGAAAATGTTACTATATTACATGAAGAGGCTTATAAAACTTATTTGAAGTATTTCAGCCAGTAATTGTCGGTCAATACACTGGTCTATTTCAGATACTTCATGCAATGAGCATTTGGCATTTCTCGCTTTCTCACCCAATCACACTTGTATTTTATGAAGCTCTTCTAATAAGAAAAAATAATCCTGTCAAGTTTGGAGGAGTCAAATACCCTCCTTTTCTCTGTTTTGCTGAAATATGTCATACCAGTAAAGCAAACAACCCCCTTGTAAAATTGTATATCAGTTAAAACAGACAAACAGTTCAATGTGTTATTTAAGCAAAAATGCTCAGTTGCTTAGTATTCCCATGATCGAGTTTTTCTTCTAGCCTTTTCTGTCAGGCTTTTTACTTCTGCTTTTGTTGGTTTTGTTCATGCTTTCAGCCTGTCACTGTTTCTTACACTCCTCCTGGTTTTCCTCTCTCCTCTATTTCCTTCTGCCTTACTAGGTCCATGTGGGATGAGCAGAAACACAGACCCCTCTGACCACCCTGTTTTTTGAACATGGGGTTTTGGTGCTCTAAATAGAGGTAAGCTAGGGAATGTCTGAGAACAGGGCTATGTTCTTTGTTCAGAGAATTAAAAATGAGACTACGTGGAGAAATAAGTCAGAACTGAAAAGTAAAACATGATAAGGGGGTTTGAGAAAGCCCTTTCTGTTGTGCAACTCTACAGTCAGTTTCTGCGGGAGGACTGTAGATCTGTGCGGTCCCCCTACGCCCTGATCCTGTCAGGATAATTTCTCCCATTTTACAACTTCAATGCTGCACTAAAATTGTGACATGGTTTCATAAGTCAGTTCAATGAGCAGCCATTTCACCTTCCCTTATCCCCCCTTGCTCCTGCAAGATGAGTCTAGGGTGCAGCAACAGCCACGAGTCAATCAAGGATGGCTCTGATTGTAAATGCCTGCAATGGTATAAATGACAGTGCTGAAGGAGATTATATTCAGAGCCACATACATGCTGCAGAGGTCCCACCTCGAGATTAGCCTAAAATACCACCCAGATCTCTAGGTCCCTCCCAATTAGCACAGCCAGGCAATCTTCCTGGCACTACAGAGGCAAAGACATATTTTTAGCTCAGTGCTGCGCTCTTTCTTCTGAACTCTTGGAGCCCTGCTGAGCCAATGGAGTCCCAATCAGTGGGCTAGCTCTGATGCTGCCCCTTCACAAAATTGCCTGTAAAGCCAGTTCAGCGAAGGGATCTGTAATGAGCTCGGCAGCTTGGGGCTCTCAGTAAACTGCAGTGGTGAAGTGAGTTCATGACTGAAATACCCTCCCTTTCATTCATCAGTAGCACATCAATTAGTAGTTTAACAGGCAGAGGAAAGATACAGTGAGTGTTCATTGGCTATTAGGCTGATCATGGTCTGTATTTGTGCTAATTTTGGCAAGATTTCCACATTTAGTACTTGAGGAGAGCTATTTTCTTAATTTTGTATTTCCATTCCTCATGCTACAAAGAACCTGCCAAGTTCAGTTGCAGTGTATAGAACTGAAATATAAAGATTAGTAAATAAGAAATTAAAACAATTCTTCTTAAAGAATGAACAACTCATGAAGAAAGAAAAATATCCTAAGATCCTATAGGATTCATATATGATTTATGATATTGTTGTTTTACTTACGCTTCTGGTTGATTACTCTCAGAAACCATAAAGCATTTAATGATTGGCATTATACAGGAAACACTTGTGATTTAATCAGTGCCTCAAGTTCTTCAGTGGTTCCACCCTTTCTTTCTTCTTGTCTTACAAAGAGCTGATTTTATTACTTAATTAGTTCCTCTGGCCAAGGACTATGGACCCAAGTGTTGTCAAAGTTAGCAGAAAGAAACATCTGTCCACTCAGCCAGAGTTCAGCCCCATCAGTTGGAGAGGTGGACTAACAGTTAATGGCAAATAATATGTTCATGAAATGACGGGCTATTATGTAACAAACCAATTGGAACAGTTTAGGTTTTTTTTTTTGTATATTGTTGTTATTTATAAGTATTAAAGAAATAATCTCTGGGAACATATTTCAGCCAATTCCAGCTTGTTACATGTTGGATCTGTGCCTTCACTATTCATGCTTGCTGCTTTCCTAGAGTAACTAGTTTCCCCAAGCCACACGGGGGCTGTTTCTTGTCCATTACTGGTGAGTGGAACTAATAAGTAGGAGGGTAGAATGATGAATTAGTTTCTGCTTTCTCACTGGGAAATAGAGTCCATTTTCTCCTTAGGCAAGCCTACCCAGCTCAAGCTTAATACGTGATATTGGAAGTTCAAGATTCGTGGGCCCTTGATTCCCTCACAAAGAGAATACTTTTTTGGAAGTCAGCAGCTATAATGAATATTTTAGATTCTAAAGTGCTTTTTTGATTTTTTTTTTTTTTTTTCTCTTCTGTTCCATGGACTCTATGATGTGAAGTCACAAGCTTAGGACAAATTTAATATTCATTCTAATTCATTAGTATTGCAAAAAGGTCTTATTCTCAAATATTTCCTTGCTCTGTTCTCACTTAGAAAAAGAACAAAACAGTTCAGAACTTTCTGCTATCCCTGTTCTTTAATACAGCTGCATAATCATCACTTTTTCTGTTACCTTAAAATGTATTCTGGGGATCAGCTTCAGTTCTCCTGACATCTGCTGCGTGACAGAATGTTGACACCTTTTTCTGCTCAGTATCCCCCATCCCCCAGCAGTCTTTATTACAGCCCATCAGTAGGTTTTACTGGGCTTTACAAGCATCTCTGTGTCTCTGCCACACACTAGGGCTCCCTAGAAATGTGGCTTGATCTCTCCACCTCATTCACCTTTTAATGGCTAGATTTTCAACATATACTGTTGTATTTCTCATAGTTCTATTTGTCTATGTTTCCTGAGACGAAAACAGTCCTTTCCAGCAAGGTGATATTATATTTCATACTACAATGTTTTCCTCATATTTATTACATGCCTATTACTCCAGTAGTTATGTATTCTATGTTTTCTGGAACTTCTCTCTGGCAGTTGCATCATCTATCTGACCTGTTCTTCAGCCCACACTCACCCCATGACATGCCTGTTGCCTGTGAAGTCAAAGCTTTTCTCTCTGTGCTTTCAAAGATCTGTATCGTTCAGCATCTGCCTTTTCCCTAAATTCCTTCTAAGGCGTGTCAGAATGAATGCCAATGTGAGGGATTTTTCATCAAAATATATTCTTCGATTTTGTGAAGCTGGCTGAATTATCGCCAGTAAGAGCAAAATTGAATGTTACAACCTTGGATACTGTCAGAATATAACACTGTTGCCAATGACCAATGACCATGTCTGCTTCCACCCCTTGTCCCTGCTGTCTCCTTCCATCTCTGCTCCCCGGCAGATGTCAGATCCAATATACATTTTACCTTCCTTCTTCATAAACACCTATACTCATCCTTCCAGACCAGCCTTTATACCAGGAATATTATTTCCCAGATGCTCTGAGTACCTTTCTCTGTTTTTTTGGTTTTTTTTTTTGTTTTTTTTTTTTTTTTTTTTTTCCTAATTCTCTCTTTTTTTTAAGAGGAATAAGTGAGGAGGAACAACTGAGAAAATAGTCAATGTCGCATTGATGGGACTCATCATGTGGCTTTTTTCTTAGATCCATGGTCTCGATGTCCCTTTTCTCCTTAGATTCAGTCTTTATGCTGGCTTGGGGAAGGAGCACGTTGTGACTTCTTTGGGATTTTTCTGGAACATCTTTCACATTTCCAAGTCATTAAAATATTGATAAATGTTATAAATTTCATAACACAAAGTACTAATACATAAATAGAGCCATTTAGAGATGTATTATTTATAACATAATATATAATAATATAATATAAACACACAACAATGGCATTCACTACTGCAGGTAATTGCATGTGGCACATATATGTAAGCCTTCCCTCTGAATAGCATGACCAGATCCTTGCTTGCTCTTCAGGCCTCTCAGAGGGGTTCTGATGTAACTCATGGTTATGAAAATGATACTCACACACTTGTCAGTTTGCATAAATGCAGAGCTACCAAGGGTTTGCTTGGTGTGGTGGGATCTTTGCTCTGGTTCTGTTCCTCACTGTACTCCCTTCCAAACTAAAACCGTACATCAATAAATTCACAGACTTCAGTTACATTGGGTCCAACCTTCAGCTTATGGACAGGTAACAGAAAAAAAATGCATGGAATCCCAGACCAGGGAAGGAAGAACATATTGAGGTGACCAGAGCAAAATTCACCCTATTTTGGAAGGAGTCATCTCTTGCACCCTCAGAAGCCTGACGCTGGCTGCACTGCTGAGGTTGCCACAAACATTTGCCACTCACTGTAGGTCCTTCTACATTTGCTGGTCTGGGAAAGACACAGCTTGGTCCCTGTAAGCACCTTCCTGTCGCAGTTCCATCTGTGAATGTGAGAAGCAACTCCACAAGGAGTGGTGTTCTCCTGAGGTATTGATAAATGAGCAAGAAACAACCACAAATTCAGAAGGCCATGAGGACAGGCACATGTTCCCCTTGCAGGTATTGACAGCACAGCTTCCTCTTTAACTGCTGCCCAGAATTGAAGGCAACAGATGAACTTGTCTGAGGGGAGCAATGGTCAGGGGGAGTGCGAAGTTTAAGTAGTCAGGGTCACGCATGATCTGCTGAACTACTGCAAGATGCTAGAGGAGACAAACTCACAATAAATGGGAGTTATATGGTACGCATAGAGGTTATGTATAGAGGAAACCTGGCAATGTGTCTTTTTCTGAGGGAGCAAGAATAATGTCTGTTCCATTGGTAGTGATAGGATAGGGAGAGATTTCAGGTCACAGTCCTCAAAATTGGGGCACGAAGGAAAGCAACAGGATAGGGGTTACTAGTAACTATCCCCATATATGGCGAGGCAGAAAATCTACAAAGTAACACCATTCATTAAAACACAAACTTGCAGCTGGTTTACTGGTGATAGCCCTGCATTGCTGAGATACATGAGCGTGCAGATGAGGACCCTTTGCAGATCCCTCAGAAACTGAAGAGTTGGTGCTAGTGTACTGCCAAAAAGGGTGTACAGGGTCCGACCCTACCCTGGCAGTCAGCTTGTGACTATCTTCCTCAGGCTGCAACTCATAGTCTGAAGTTGCATTCATGTACAAGCTGATGATCATCCAGTAGATTGTGGAAGGCAGATGAAACATAGCTTTATTTTGTAGTTTATTTATGATTTTAGAGAGGTCTTTAAATAGTGTGTGATACAAGACAAGAAAACCTGACACTGTTCCAAAGATTTCTGTGGTGCTTCTTTGGGGTACTTCTTTGTCCCAGTACACCAGGTCTTACTGCGAAACTGCTTCTGGGAAAACCTGAGAGGATAAGTGGTCTTGCTGTTCAAGATATGCTGCACCCATGAGCCTGAATTATCTACAGGAAAAGTAAGGAGTATTTTGCTTTCCGAGTGTTTGTGAAAAGTCAATGGAAAAGCAGAGCTTATATTTAAAATTGATCTAAATATTTAAAATATTAGTTTAGATAAAAATTCAGTTCCTGCTTTCCTCTCAGTTGTTTCTTCTGGAGTCTTTCAACTATGTTTTCAGTTTCTGCATGGCACCCTTGTTTTCAGAGTTGCATAACTTCAACATTCTAATGTATTATCCAGCAGCCTTACCTTAGTGATTGTGCTTTTTCTGTATGGGGTCTTGCAAATACGAGGTTTAATAATCTTCTGCTTTACAGCTTGCAAAACTCCATTAGCATCTAAAGGTCTGCATGAGGGGAAAATCTGACTCATGATTACTTAAGAAACTTTAACATTCTTTCTAAGTTTTTATAGGGTGTTGGGCACAATTGTGCATGAGTAGCATAGCACAATATTAGTGTGAGCTACATATTTAAGAAAATTTCTCAGCAGCATTATAAAACATGTTTAAAATTGTCAACACTTTTAAAATTATACCACTTACTTTGACCTTGATACAGAGTGCATTTATCTTCCCTTCTGTATCTGTATAAACTTGTCAACACCTTATCCAGAATAGAAAAAAATGTCAATGCACCTTTTTTAGTTCACAAGTAGGAAATCTGTCTCTTTATACAGCAATGAAAACGGGAAACTGTACAGTATAATGCTAATAAAATAGTGTCACAAAATCCCAGTTCAAGAAGATTTCAATGAGACAGGAAAAGTAATTCTGCCTTAAATATATTTGGTTAACATAAGTAAAAGTATTTGTCATCAGTTTGTTATATATTAAGATAAGCAGCTACTACCTCACTTGGTTATAGCCAGTGTTTCTTTACTCAATAGAGGTTCATTGCCAGCTTTCAGAACATATATTACAAGGGCAACTGTTCTGTAATGGCATCATAAATTTTGTGTGGATAGAGCACAAGTACTGGTATGCCTGCAATACCTGATGCCATTCTTGAAGCCACCAAGCAACAGCAAGGAATATCTTTGTTTTAGTCTGAGAAACTATCAGAGTTTGAACAACTGATCACAGCACTTCTCTCCAGTGACTGTCACCTAATGCTTTAGACAACATCTTGGGGTGTCCAAGGTTATTATCTCTCTACTCCTTAGCAACTGCCCAAAACACTGTGTGCTTCACTGTTCAGCCTGGGTTTGATAGGTGCTCAAAGTTAGACTTCAAATAGCTTTAGAAATCCTGAGTCTGGAAATTTTGTTCACTGATATATTCCCTGAGATACTTCATGATCTGAAGGCATTCAAGTGAATCTAAATGCCACCTAAGTTCTGGAAAAGAAATTCTCTTTCTCTCAAAAATAAAATATCATTCCTTTGCCAGGACTACCTGCTCAGTATAAGCCTAACAATGAAGCTGAAGTCCTTCACCTTTTTGTCTACCCTCTTGCTGGGGACTATTAGTGGTATCCTTTTCCAGCATCAGTAAGATAGATGGAGACTATGTCCACCAAGGTGATCCAGGGATTTAATATTAGGAGTCTACCTTAAGGATGCTATAGGTTCAGACCTTGTCAGGGTCTCTGACCCCTGTGGGGGCACTGCAGAAAGGGACAGTAAACACTTTTGCCTGTGCTTCAGACTGAGTATTGTTTGAATCTGTTGCTTTGGTTTTGTTTGTGTGGTGTGAACCAAAGGAGGCATCTCTGTCTTTTGGACGCCACTGCACCATAATTAACTGGGCACTTTTGAACTGAGCAGATTGAGATGGTTTCTGTGCAGAGCTGGGCCCTGCTGCCTCAAGGGTCAAGGAGCACAGACAGACTTCTGCTTCTGAAGTGGCGCTGGTCAGCTGCCTTGGCAGCATGCAGTCTTTGGATGTCAGCTGTCTTCCCTCCACCGAATTCACAGGGATCTTCTTACAGTTACATTTACATTCAATTAAAAAAAAATAGCACAAATACAATGCACAGATGCAGAGACTGTTTTATGCTAATCCACACCTTCTGGATTGGGAAGAGATCTTGGGACCTTTACATGATGTGGAGCTTGCTGGTGTCCCTCCTGCTCTAGGATAATGTCTGCAATAGCTCAATTCAGGTGTCTGCCAGCCTGCCCTGTAGCTCTAAGACTTGACACTTCACAGATTTTTGTGGACTTTCAGTGTAAAGTGACTGAAATCAAGAGGTGCTGATTCCTTGATAGAGAGGGGTCCTCTCCCATGGCACTGACAGTGTGTGATGTGTGACATGGGTGGGGGTATGACATCATATGTTTGCCATGGTGGTATGTGGATCTCTAGGAAGACTTTACAGAATGACTCAAGGCAGAATGAACCACAGTGGGTGCACCCCATAGCCAAGTGTTTATTTATTTGTTTGTTGTGTATCTTTCAGCAAAGTGCCCCACCAACTGTGCTCAGATTTCCCTTCAAAAAAAACAAGGACTTAGTGGAAGAGAGTGTAAACTAGTATATGTGCAATAAAGACATCAGGGTGACCATGTTTTGAGAGTAAAATTAGACTACTAGCATGGTCACAGCTTTTGTTGGAGAGCTAAACCAAGCTGCTACATTCTTAGTATCCTTCCCATCTATCCCAACAAGTTGTCATCTGAGTCTGATGGTGCTTTCAACCCAGGCTGACCATCCCAACACAGTGTTTGGGCACCAGCACAAGCAGTCACTTTCCCTTCAGCTGATGCTCAGCCTATTCTGCAATTAGAGAAGATGAAAGGGAGCATCGTCCCCTCGACACTGTTTTCATTGAACATAACACTTCATCACAATTATTCCCCGCACTGCAGAAATATAATACGTTTTCCCCAATTCAGTGGGAGTCACAGTCAAATTTATCAGAATTGAATGTGGTAAAGAGTGTCAAAGACAACAGAAGGGCTTATGCCACCTGCTCGTGCTCTGCCAGTGGGATGGGGCTGAGAATCAGAAGAGTAAAAGTCAGAAAACTCATGAGGTGGTAGAGAAAGCTTAATTGGTAAAGCAAAAGCTGTGCATGCAAACAAAGCAAACAAAGAAATTCACCACATAAAGGTGCTGTTGAATTATGAGCTGAATGCATAGACAGCAAGGTGGATTGAAAACTGGCTGAATGGCTGGGACTAGAGGGTGGTGGTCAGTCTCATGAAGTCTAGTCAGAGACCAGTGACTAGCAGTGTATCCCAAGGGTTTTAGCCCGTTTAACATTAATGATCTGGATGATAGCACAGCCACCACCCTCAGCAAATATGCAAACCAAACTGTGACCAAACTGTGAAGAGTGGCTGATGTGCCAGACAGTTGTGCTGCTAACCAGGAGGACCTTGACAGGCTGGAAAAATGGGCTGATGGGAATGTCATAAATTTCAACAAAGGGACATGCAAAGTCCTGCACCTGGGGAGGAAAACCAGTACATGCTGGTGGTTGCCCAGCTGGAAAGAAGCTCTGTAGAAAAGGACCTGAGGGTCTTGGTGGACACCAAGTTGAACTTGAGCTAGCAATGTGTCCTTGTCACAAAGAACTTTAACGGTACCTTAGGCTGCACTAACAAGTGTTGTCAGCAGGTAGAGAAGGGCTATCCTTCTCCTCTGCTCGGGACTGGTGAGGCCATAAGGCTAGAACTGTGTCCAGTTCTGGGCTCCCCAGAGCAAGAGAGACATGGACATACTGGAGGAACTCCAGTGAAGGGCCATGAAGATGACTGATGAACTGGAACACCTCCCATATGAGGACAGGGTGAGAGAGCTGGGACTGTCTAGCCTGGAAAAGAAAAGGCTCAGGAGGGAATCTTGTCAATGTATTTAACTACCTGAAGAGAGGGTGAAAAGGGTGTGGATCTAGACTTCTTTCAGTAGTGTCCAGCTACAGGACAAGGAGCAATGGGCACAACCTGAAACTTCGGATACTCCTTTTAAATGTAAGAAAAAACTTTACTGTGAGGGTGATGGAACACTGACACAGGTTGCCCAGAGAGGTTGTGGAGATATGCCAGTCAAACAGGCATGCACAACTGAGTCTAGGTGTCCCTGCTCAAGCAGGAGCTTTGGGCTGGATGACCTCTGGAGGTCCTTTACAACCTCAGCGATCCCGTGATTCTGTGAAGTTCCTACAGCTAAAAGAGGCACATTCCCCCAGGAGTCTTAATGGTATGAGGAGCCTCAAGCCAATGAAGATGACATGCTACAAATACATCTGTGCAGCACAGTTGCATACACTTTGGGTCTGCTTAGTCAGCTACAGTGGCCTGGACAGAGGAAGCCTTAAGAAAGCCAAGGACCATCAAGTAAGGGCAAATCTCACAGCCAAGACAAGTCAATGCTTGTCACAACAATGACAAAGAGCAGAATTTTTGAGGATTGTTATACAGAGTTCATGTTTACAGTAACATGCTCTTCCATAAAGAAAGGGATCAAATTAGGAGCTTGGGCTACTGTATTTTCTTTCTTCAGCAGTTGGGGATCACAACACACTCTTACTATGCAAATAAAGGTGAAATAACAGACCTTTTTACACTGTTTTTTGGGTTGGTTTTTTTTTGTTTGTTTTTGAGCAGACAGGATTACAGCGCAGATTGTGCTGTGAAACAAAGAATAGCTCCACGGGAGCCATGACTCTTCCTGTGAATCATTCTTTCTCCCCTCTTCCCTTCCTATATACCTTCTCTTTTTTGTATTTTTTCTTAAAAGAAAATATCTTCTAGATGGGAATGCCATACTAACTGAATGGCTGGACTTAGAAATGGCTAAAGTTGGCTGTTTACTAGCTACAATTTTATTTAATAAGTAGTGACTGATAATGGTTATTTGCCTCCCTACTTAGAGATGCAAAATACACTTTAAACATAAGCATATGCATTGTCAGAATTATAAACATATACTTTCTCTAAAGTGCCAAATACAAATGAAAATTATAATATACCTCCAATATCAGGAGAAAAATTGGGGTGGATGGCCTGGAGAGATGGGGTATATGTTTTTCTGTGTAATGTTATGTTAACAACAGCTATAAGTGAAGAAAAATTACATACGGAGCCACGCTGACATTTACAGGGACTGTTGCAGAGAACCTGAAATATATAACAGAGAAAATGAGATTTGGAGTTAAAGGGTTACATTGCATTTAGAAATCAAAGGAAACTAGTACTGCAGTTCCTGATAATACAGGTGGAGAAAGGATTATAGGTGCCTCTGTGGACTGCTTGGAGGGCATTAATAGACATTATTTCCCTGTAACTTCAATGAGCAATTCGACAAATACTTCCTGATGTGTGTTTCAAAAGTGAGTGCTTCTTTTTGTGCATTCAGGGTTCTCTGTTCATATTCCTCAGAGCTGGTTTTGCTACCTGGTGCAAAGCAGGAGCGGTCATCAGTCTGCCCCAACTTGCACTGACTGGAATAGCCTCTTTAGTCTGAGCCTAGCATCCAGTGATTTACAACAGAGAATGATGACAGAATACAATTTTTCCTGACCGTCTATCCAGAGAACAGGAACACAGCAGCCAAATCCGCAATATAGCACAGAAAGGTAATTTAAAGCAAAAAAAATTGTTTTGTAGCTGCCAAAGCATGTTTTTCTTTCCTGTAATGCTCAGTGGCTGGCCATGATCTGGCCCTGAATATATTCACTTGCAGCAACACTGACAGACATTATGTGTCACATATCACTTCACAGTAATTTCCTGGATTCAGCAATTATTTCACTGATGTTTTGTTTCAAGTCTTCAAAAATGTCTAAGTGTCCAAATTTGATTTTTTGTGCATATAAGTCATCTTAAGAAGCTGTGGCAATTCAGTACAAAGGAGGGAGATTACTGCAGAATGAGTATCTGCTGTCAATAGTATTTCCATGCTTGTGTCCATTAAAATGTGAAAAGGTAACATTTGAACACACACATATATTCCAGGTTTTTTTCTGGGACAGCATTTTTTCAAATTATTCTTAATGATTTATTGAATCATAGAGTTGTTGAGTTTGGAAAAGAACAATAAGACCACTGTGTCCAACTGTTAGCCCTGTACTGCCAAGTCCACTACTAAACAATGTAGGTGTCACAGAATCATAGAATAGTTAGGGTTGGAAAGGACCTTAAGATCATCTAGTTCCAACCCCCCTGCCATGGGCAGG
>JANRGW010041999.1:22822-34720 GCA_024733675.1 Psilopsiagon aymara
ATGTCCTTTTTATGTTGAGGACACCAGAACTGCACACAATACTCCAAGTGAGGTCTCACAAGAGCAGAGTAGGGGGGCAGGATCACCTCCTTTGACCTGCTTGTCACGCTACTTTTGATGCAGCCCAGGGTATGGTCACATCTACATGTCTTTGAAATACCTACAAGATGGTGACTCCATCAGTTCCCTGGGCAGCTTGTTCCAGTACTTGACAACACTTTCAGTAAAGACATTTTTCCTAATATCCAAGCTAAACCTTTGCAGGTGCAACTTGAAGGTGTTACCTCTAGTACTGTCACTAGCTACCTGTGAGAAGAGACCAACCCCCACCCCACTACAACTTCCTTTCATATAGTTGTAGATAGTGATAAGGTATCCCCTGAGACTCCTTTTTTCCAGGTAAAACACTTCCAGTTCCCTCACCTGTTCCTCACAGGACTTGCTCTCAAGACCCTTCACCAGCTTTGTTGCCCTTCTTTGGACACCTTCTACCACCTCAATGTCTTTGAGATGATGTTGTGTTAAGAATCAGCAACAAAAGAAGTGCAGCTTCCTATGAAAAAGGAAAAGGAAAAAGGAAAAATGGAAAAGAATGAAGGAGAGGAGACATGAGAAGAAAAGGAAAAGGAGAAGAAAAAGGGAAAAAAGAGATCTAACACAAGAGGAGTGAATGTGAGCCTTAAAACTGCCTAAGAACTGCTCACAGGGTAAACACAAAGTAGATGGTACAGCTTTATGTAGGAGATAAAGTCACAAACAAGACACTCAACTTCTTAAAAGATGTTTCTAAGTGCTTATGTTTCTGAAGTATCATCTCCAAAAGAAAACAAGATTTTCCTCTTAGTAAGTACATAGCACATCAAGGCTGATCAATTTGTTAATGTGAACATTTGAGAGAAGAGAGATTACAGCAATAAAGGTTCTGACATGTAAATTAAAGTAGTTGTGTTATACTAAAAGAATATTGTAAAACACAAGGTGTACCAAACTTCGAAGACAAAATCTGTATGATTGGAGAGAGGGTGGCTTTGTGATCAGGTAATTAAGGAGTTTGAGGGAGTGAGCACACCTGGGTTAGAATGAGTTTTGTAGCTGGTTTTGTGAATGCAGTTTTAACAGTACACTAAACTCCAGAAACCCTGCATTCCCAAGCAGGCAGGGGACTGAAGCCTCACCATTATATAAGTTTTAACTGTTTCTCTAAGAAAATCCAGTGTGGGCTTTTGGACAGGAAAATTGAAGGATTTAACCCAAATGTGAGGAATCTTTGGGTCCCTGATTAATTATGATTGGCTTTGATGTACTAGAAGAAATAGTGATAGGCAAGAAGAGACAGTTCTTGTCTTGAAGAATATGCACTCTTCATATTCTTTTTTTTGTATTCATCTCCTTAAAATTAGACACTGCTTATAAAGTATCCACGATAAGACCAAACAGTGGGATAGAGACAGAGATTGACTAAGTGAAACCTGCCCTAACTGTGCACCCAAGAGTTCAACAGAAATCAATTTTTCTTGCAGAGGTAGGTGGTTATACATAAAAGCCGAGAAAAATCACACTGGAAACCACAGGAACACTTTCAAGTGGGAAAATTGGGGGTTGCCTATTGCACATGCCCTTGCTGCTGGAGAGTGTGTGTGTATATGTGTTCATGTGTCATGGAGAGAGATACCAGGAGACGACGAATAGAAGAGAGAACAAGAGAAAGGAGAGAAAAGAAAGAGGAAAAAAGAAACACAGATGCAAAAGCATGATGGTCGCATTAAATTATTTTGAGCTCCTCATGCAACTTATATAATTCTCAAGTAGAAGAAAATAAAGTCATAATTTATGCATAGTTCTCCCTAGCAAGTAGAAAAAAAAAAGTTATTTTTACAACCCCTATATTGATTGTATTTTTAGAACACTTTCTAAAATAAGTGGAGAATTCAATCCTACTCTCTGAGGCATGTCAATTTGTGCCCACATAGTCGATGGAAAGATTGAACCCTAAGTGCAGATCATGACATTCTGCTGTGATAAAAGCTGTTTCTGTTTGCTTTAACACTCATGCATAGTGGTAAATGCCACCTGTGACACATTGGGATAAGTATAACTATCTCTATTTCATCCAGCGACTGCAGTACACTGAAAGTTGTTTCTGAAAGTTACCTGACTCTCTCTACTTAGGTAACTTAATTTTCTTTCAGTGTTTTAAGCCAGAGGAAGGCAGACAAGCTATAGTTTCAAATAATCTCACTTGCCAGGAAGCATTTTTTTTTCCAGAACATGATACCAATTAACAGAAAATTATATATATCTTAACAGAAAATCAGTCCATGATCTACTTGGGTATGCTCTTGCTTCTAACCCTATTCAGGAAAACCCTTGAGCTCTTGTTAAGATCCTCCTTAATTGTGCCTATATGCATCTTTTAAATAGTGCTATGGTAAATATCCATTCACTCAACATTTCCCACTGTATGTTTTTCCATGTGCAAGCACATGTGTATATTAATAATCAAGATCTGGGTAGGGAAGTGTCCTTCAGCCTACTCTTTTCACTGCCTCCCAGACACTTCTTGTACCATCAAACGAACTTGTTTCCACTATGGTTTAAGTAGCTGTGGCTATAAAGGCAGAACCAAAACCTGCCAGAACCACCTAAACGAACAAAAGCCTATTGCTTGAGAAACCTGCATGTGTCTCACAATATGATCCTCCCTGAGATAAGGGCTATAACATTGCTGTTCTGCCACTGGTGAATTTCTTTATGTATGGTGTGAAAGCTCAGAGAGAGCAGCAGGATGGCAGACTGCCTTCCCATGAAAACTTGTACAACTTTTCCAACTGTCTCTTCATCTTTCAGGTGCCTCCTGTTCAGGAAGCTGTTCACTGCCACGGACCTTCCAAGGAAGCCTGTGTAGTTTTTTATGGACTAGTGGCTACTATAACTATTTATTAACCAGCTCTTTGGGCAGCAAACCAGTTACTCTCTTTGGGAACTCACCTGCTGAGATTCTGGGGCTTGTGTACATGGAGCTAGATGTGTGGACCATGTGCATTATGAATTGCATGGCAGAACAAATTCTCTTCTTCTCTGGCCTTGTTCGCTGTCCAGCTCCTTGTCTGCCATAAGGACAAAGAGCTGTCAGGTTCTAATTCCAAAAATCCTTTCCTGCTTCCTCCTGTGTTCTGCGACCCAGGCTGGCCTAGTTTTGAAGCATGCTGGATAATGAATGTGAGTGGATAACTTCCTTCCTCTGAAAGATCATGTGCCCTTTCTAATATTAAATTTTAGAGGACCCTCTGGTCTTTAGCCGTGTCATAACTCCAGGTGGGCACTAAAAAATTGCGTGTGTTGACAGTGTGTTGGCCTCTGATTATAACAAATATGTGAAAATGGTTGTTTGTTAAAATTTTGCTGAGAAACTGTTTTTGTCCTTTGGCAATGTTTTGTTACTCTGCTTGCATGCCTCGGGGTGTTTCCCACTGAGCTGGCTATACAGTTCTATAGATAGAACAATACATATGCAGGCATGCATTATCTATATCTCTCTTGTTTGCTAAACCCGAAGTAATTTATGTAATTATACACATAATGTATTTTATCCAAATACACAAAAAAGATATTTTTTTTTAAATGCCACTTAGGATCTAGATTTAACTTAAACCACTACTTAGTCTATCTTCCTTAATAGGATACTAAAAAGGAATTTTATGACAACATTATCAGTAGCATTTTGCTGATAATTAGAATAACAATAATAATACTGAGATATTTTTTCAGTAATAATGGTGTTATTAATGAGATTTTTATGAAAGACAGACTTCTTTAGTATAATTATGAAAATTGATCTTTTGCATTTTACTTATTCACTGAAATCAGATAAGTGGCTTAACTACATGTATTATTTCTAATAAATATTCAAAAGAATGCATTTAAACAAGGCACCTCATTCTATTCTTGCTCATATTGCTTGCATTTAAATAAAACTGTAATTGCTCTGCTTTTTTAAACTGCTAGTTTGGATTAGCTGTCTAACCTGTACAGTGTAGCTGTTTGCTGTTTGCATTTTTAATAGCTTTATTACCATTTGGTGAAGCCTTAATTTCTCACTCCCTTGAAGAGTCCTGCCTTTAAGTCAGCTCTACAATTTAACCAGCAATAATCTGTCAAGATAAGATAAAGACCTACACCAGATGAAATGCAGTATTTTTGTGTAGCATTCTGTCATTGTTAAAGGGAAGATCTGAGTATGTCAAAATGTAACACCTGAAAGTTTAATAAACTTTGTAGCATAATTTTACAGTTCACATTTTAAAATAAATTGTTCTAGAATACATTAGCTTGTTCACTAGTGAAATCAGTTAAATATCTATATAAATATGTTTGGGTGAAGGGAGCCAGCCGTTTTCAACAAGGATAAAAGTTCTTTCAGTTTTCAAGCCTCCGATTAAGTCACTTCTGAAAACCCCTTGCTTCAATTCAGTACTATTAACTCTGCAGTTTCCTCGTAACTCCTTCATAATATTTGGCCATATCATCACTGCAGAGGTTCATTAAATATTGCAAACATTGTTTTTTTTTTAGAGCTGCTAATACTGAGGTAATTGAAGTGATGCATACTTGACTCCTCACTTTCAGGACTTGGGCTGCTCTTCAAACATTCCTTTCTACATACCTGTTTTATTTACACAAGTAAATTTGTTTGTTTGGGTGGTTTTTTTTTTGAAGAGATGTATGAATATGAGGTTCTAATTACATGTTAGAGTAAAATAGTAATTGAACCATGTCAGGTATATATGAACTAGTATTATTTATATGACAGAAGTCTGAAGAATGAATTTCTCAGTTCTACTTTGGCAGAATTCGTTATCTTACATGCAAATGGACGATGTCTTTCATATAACCAGGCATATTTAATGAAAATGGAAGAAGCATAGGGTCTGTGATGTGCTCTTGAGTCCATGAAAATAGATATAGGGTCAGATATGTGGTTGGAGAGGAAAGACCAGAACAGTGCGCATAGGAGTGTTTGCACAGCCTTCTGCCCAAATCCTGTGCCCCGATGCCCTCTGGGCAGCTTTAGCTGTGCTGTGATCTTCCTCTGCAAAACCCAGAAAGCTTTAGTATTTCATATCCAAGATTTTATATTTTTGTTGTTTTGAGTAACTGAACTCTTATAAATATGTCTTTTTTTTAAAAAAAAAAAAAAAAAGAGGTGCTGCAAAATAAAAAGCCACCGCTGATAGCCGTTTGCAGGCATTCAGCCATCCCTCCCCTCTTATGTTGGTTAAGCATACACTTCCATGAAATGGTTCCACTTTGATGAACTATCATTTTGCAGTGAAAAAAAATCTGATTTGCTGACAATATGTCTAATGTCCGTATTCCATATTCCTTGGCTAGTTCTTCACTAAACTGTATAAAGAAGAAGCTTGAAATGTTTTTTTTTGAAGGGGTCTGAGAGTTTGGTACCACAGACCTTGTACAAATTACAGATACTATAGTATAATGTATTTCCATTTCTCACAGTGAGTGATTTATGAACTTCAGAGCCACCACTGAATAGACTTTGATTTATGAGAACCAGGCCCTGCCTGAAACCACAAAGGTTGTTGGTAATTTAGCTCTGCTTTGACATAAACTTAGTAGTTCCATGAGCCTTAGCTATTAGTTATGAGGAACAGAATCAGATTTTTCAAACAAACATGAAAGACATATCTGGAATAAATACATGCATTGTGTGCTTCATCAAATACACTGCTGTCAGAAAACCTGTTCAATTTTAAGGATAAGGCCATAGAACTATTCTGTATTACTCACATAAGAAAGGCCCTAAGGCTCAGGAAAAACACTGAGATACAAACCTCACATTTAAGAAATAGGTACATCTAAAATTAGGCTCCTAGGGCCATTGTTAAGGACTTTAAAAATATTTATGACTTAAAAAATATTTAGTAGTGGTACTTCATGGCAACCATAGAAGGCGGCTCAGTGACAGTCATTATCCCTATCCCACAGAAATTAGTACGTGATACATCAATAACAATTCTAGCACTGATGGTTCAAGAATTTTCCCATGATGGTAATGCTGTTTACTGGCCTTATTTATAGCTGCTAAAATACATTTTAAAGGAAGCTCAGAATGTATAAACGTGTTCTAATTTGACTTTGCAGAGTGACCAATGTTTCGTTTTCTGTGTGGATATTTGGGAGTTGAAAATGGGAATAAAGGCATCTTACAAATAGTGTCAGAAGTGCATAATCTATGAAAAGTCATGAGAGAGCCTGCTGGGCACAGCACTCAACAAGTGCTGAATGTCTGTGTGTCTGCTTAAATATACTTGTTACAAGAACAGGTCTCCAATGAACAAAGCATTTAATTGCATTCGTAAGTCTGTACTTACGCTTAGAGTCTGATCTGTGTTTCAAGGACTTTTTGGAATTGCAAACTGACATTTCTATGCTCTGGTTTCCTCTAGGAAATGCAGTTTAGACCAGGAGAAAGGGTTCTTTGGAAGCTGAATTAAATCAGCTCGTAAGACCACAAAACACATAGGGGCAAAAGAGTTCATCTGCTAACATCAAGGGCCAGGAGATCAGCATCTCTTGCATGGAGGCTTGAAGCTGTATGAGACATCCCATCTTCCAGCCTACTAAGTGAAAGCAGTGCTGTGTTGAGATGCTGATTCCTGGCCATCATGGGAGGTTGCTGCTTCTGCAGCTCTGGCTGCCTGAACAATATCCTTGTTCTTGCAGCTGAAGCACTTGCAGAAAACAGCTAGGTTAATGCCAGCTACCCAACTCAACCAGGCTAACCTGGGCAGCTTTTCTCACAGAACAGCAAAAGTGGTGACAGCCAGGAACAGCCTGGTGACACCCTCATCTGAAAAACCTCTTTGCACGAAAAAACCTCTTTGCACACAAAACCCAATATCTAACTTGATTGTTTTCTTCACACTCTGTGAAGTGAGGCATGGATATGAACATCTTTTCATACTAACAGCTGAAGCCTACATCAACCTGGAGAAGCACGTATACAAGCATGAACCATGACACAAGAAAGGGCAGGTAAAGCCTCCCAGTAAGCAGGAGGAATGATGTGCCTGACAGAGCTGAAGCAAGCTGGACTTCAAATGTTCTAAAAAGGCTTCCCGAGCTGCAACCTTACAGCTGCTGTACAAAAACAGCCTTGAAAGAGGATCTCGCCGTCCAGTACTTTAGACTACTCTCTCTGTACCAAAACAGCCTGAGTTTGAGATGAGCCCAGGCTGAAAACACATGTACACTGGAGGTTAATGTTATGGACTCTTTGTTTTTGTATCTCATGCGATTTTTGATTTTTTAAGAAGTACAAGCACTAGTCCACATGTGTGATGTGAAGGTGTGTGTCAATTAAAGGTGTGAAAATGACTACAGCAGAAGGATCTGTCTAGAATAATAACAGAGAAGCCAAGAGGATTGTGGTTCAGTAACAAGTTCATTCAGAAATTCACAAGGCAGTGTGACAGCTGGACTGAGGAAAGACTTATGGCAATATTTCTTTAAGAACTGCATGATGAAAAAATAATAAACATTAACAATGTTTTTTGTTGTCCCCCCTCCCCCTTTTTTTTCTTTCCCATGGTATAAGCAATGGTACTCTGGTAGTAAGCCAAAGCCTGACAAAGGTCCAAGGTTGAAAGGAGTTTCTTTGAGTCTGTCTTCCTGGTATAATTATTGTAGATTCAGAGGAACCAGATCTGGAGTGTTGTAAAACTCAACACAATGAACTTGACAGACAGCCAGATTTCTGTTTTCAGCCAGTTTAGGGTTACTATAATCTCATTATTATGCTTGAAAGACGACAAGTAATAGAATCTCAGGTAGCCGTTCTGTCTTTACTCAGCCGCATCTTCTCTTTTATGCCGATTTCCCTTGATTACCTGAACTAGTGAGGCTCGGTTTTCAACCACTTATCTTCCAGAAATAATCATCTGATCAGCCCTACAAGGTTCTCACTGCACTCAACGGTTTTAATGGGTCAAGCGTTAAATTAACCCTTTAACCATATCCCAGGAGAATACAAAACTTATTAAAAAACAATTTACTATTCAGTCATTGTTAACTTTGCAAAGCAGGAGTTCCATAGCCAGCCTTGCTTGTTGTTCCCTCCACTCATATACTGTTTTACTGAATCCTTGCCCTTACTAACAAATGAAATGTTTTTAAAGCTTCTGCCTAAGGAAACATCCTTTTGGTTTCTTTCTTTTACAGAAGCATAAAATGAAATTACAGGAAAAGATGTGTTTACCTTACGTTCTATTTAAACAACATTTTGCAAAGGTCAATGAATTTTTCCATGTATGGAAAACCACATCTGCAAAAATGTAACTCACTCATATCAGTCAATCTTTTATCAGATGCAGAATTATAAGGCTTGTGAAATTCTCATTGACCTGCCTATGTGATGGGAAGGGCTTGCAAGACTCTCCAGTATTTGTTTGGAGAGCATTTGCACCAGCCTCAGCTGCAGCAGGGAAACAGCCAAGCAAGAGGCCACTTACTTGTGTGGATTTGTGTTGGTGTTCAGGGCAGCCAGCAGCTAAACTGCCACTTCAGCCTCTCCAGAAAACTCTGGAGTCCCCTCTGGGAGGAGGATGGAAGCAGGAGCCCAGGCAAGGCTCCCTGGCTTCATATTTCCCCAGGACAGTTCGCAGGCAGCAGAAATGTGCCTTCTGCCCTGACTATCCCAAAGTTGTTGAAACCAAGGGAGGTGCGAGAGGATGTGCCTCTGAAAGAGCAGAATTGGCAAAGCTGCTTCTAGGAGTAGGAGCAGCTGCACCATCTGGGAAAGCAGCTGCACCATCAGGAGGGGCTTGCACAAGAAGCAGATGGGATCAGTGACTGCAGTACCAGATCTTAGCTGTTCTTGTGAAGCCAAGGCCGCCTTCCTACAAAAACTCCTTTAGCAGAGCAGCCTATCCATTCCACAAATGGAAAAACTCTCCCTTTCAGCAATACTCCAACAGCAAAAAAGAGACAAGAACGGAATTATTTCATGTAAACTAAGGCCAAAAAGAGCCTGAACATACTAGCTGTCATGAATGAAGTTGGTGATCCATCCCAGTGCTGCTTCTTACAATAGCATAGTAGAGATGCCCAGGGTGTAAATCTAGCCTTGCTGTCTTCAACCGATTCTTGCTCACACAAAATTCTCACTGCTGTTCACAGGGGTATTGCCAGGAAATGGCTTGAATGAAAGACTGAAATTTTTACAGAGGGCAATCATATGACACTTTCATCACCTTTGGTTTGTACAATCTCATCTGACCTTTGATGACAACTGGAACTGCTTAAGGGGATTTATTAGCTCAGTTTAGCAGTCATCAAAGGAATATTAGGACTATAGAGTCTACCGTGTGTGTTAGTCATTATATGTCTGTACAAAAATAATGTGGTGATTTCAGTCTGTTCATTTTATACTTGTCCTTTACAGGGGAGGAATGGAAAGAAAGAAGAAACAGCGCTTAAATGTTAGATGGTGTGATGATTTTGAGAATATGTGCTTTTAAGAGGAAACTGGGATGAAACCCTTACACAGAAGTAGGAAGATCCAGTACCAGGGCACTGAGCACAACCGGCCTGCTGGTCAGGACACTGCTGATAGTTAGCCAAGAGAAACTCTAAAAAAAGGAACATACCTTGGGACTCAGCCCTCTGTAAAACTTCAGGATCTTACTGGTGACAGCAGTGAAAGTGTCTTGCTGTCTTCAAGTCCTCTAATGGTAAGGCATATTTCTTATGAAAGTATTATTCTAGTCTATTTAAGCTCATTGCTATATCTTTTCATAAGATTCTGACCAATGTTTGAGACCAACCAATGTTGTACATATATTGCAGAGGGGATTTCCCTGAAAAAAGTAATAATGAAAACATAAAATTTGATGTTAAGAAAAGGCACAATGACAAATTTCCACAAAGGAAACTAAACAGCAAAGGTAAGATTTAGTTGGCAAATATAGGCACTGTCACTTCAAGGTATTTCCCGTAGTCTTTGGTCAACCATTTTAGATGTTGGCAGACACGTTAGAAAGCCTCTGAGATACCTATGTCCCACTGTAGTGGCAGATGGAGGAAATTAAAGAGGTATTCTGTATGCCTAAAGTAGCTCTAAACATTTCTATTTAAGCAACTGAATCCCACATCTCGATTTTTTTTTTGCCTTTGATACCTGAGCTTAGGGGTTTTTTTAAATACTAAATAACTTTTATATTTTTTCCATCAGTTTCTATTTGAGAAAAAAATAATCATTTCCTCTTCATTAGTAGTAGTGCTTCAGATCCTTCCATTAAAAAAATGAACACATTCCTGTAAGATCATCAAGGAGTAGATGCTTTTAAGAAGTCCACATCGGTATATGAGAAAAGAGGAAAAGAGTACTGTGAAATTTAAACTAGTTCTGAAGGCAGATAAAATCCATTTAAATTCAAGAAAAAAAAAAAAAATCATTTCTTCTTTTACTCTTGGACATGAGAATGGTTAATAAAGAGAAAAGTCGTATTTAGGACAAAATAAAACAAACCAGGAAGATACTGCCTTTTACAGGCCTTTATCAAAGCCTGTTTCTGAACTTCAGTATAATGGGGTGATACACAAAAATCACATCCAACTTCTCCTCAAGGGACTGATGTCTTTCCAGGCTTTCTGGAAGATTTTTGGAGCATATTATCTAGTGTGTGCGCCCGACCTGGACATTCGCAGCCCTTTACCCAAAGTTTCTTTTGTAGACAGTGGAGAAAAATAGACACTTTAGGGAGCAATTTCTCCGAACTCTTTTACATATGTATTCTGAAGATGAACTTCAAAGATGAGTTGCGCTCATGAAGAATGTGGAAAAGGGAGCAAGTCATGTCATTAGTAACATGTGAATTCTATTTGAGAGGCCCTTTCAATGTCAGAGTTGTCTTTTCAGTAAAATTTCTAAGTAGAGCTAATGCTCTGCTGGGAGATCACTGAGTCCAACCAGTCCTCCCAAAGGCATAAAATGCTGAAACGTGTCATATGTAAAATTCTTCTTTAAAGTCTACCACAAGAGAGCTCTGAGCCAGCTTTAGATTAAAGACCTACGTTGTATTTGAGTTAGCTTGGACAAATTTTCCTGTAATTTAAGGGGAATGGCTTACGGTTAAAGGACAAAAGATGTCAGCAAACTGTATCCAAAAACTATATTAAAAAGTACTTCTGAAGAAGGGGTGATTTAATATACAAAGTAGGTACATTATAACACCTTACATGAAATCTGTGTGAAATCTTAGCAGTGTTAAAACGCTATCAAAATAGAAATACACCTCAGTAGATAATGTGCAACTCAGGTGTAGTATTACTGTTTTCTAAAATTAATTTTCTGCCTTGCACACATAGAGAACTTTATTAAACTGAAAAAGCCATCTGTAAGTCAACAGTGTTTCTTAGGATTTTAAAAGGGGTACAAGCACATACTTGCATGGCTGTATTGTAATTCACATTGAAAATCAAAATGGGGTAAAGGAAGTTTTTACCAAAATTAATTAAACTCTTCTAACTGTTAAGACAAAGATTTAAGGATTAATAACTTGGAAAATAATCAAAGCATAACCAGAAAAATTATGTCTTACTAAGTATGGCTGATGGCAAATTCCGCTTGAATTGTTGGGATCCCACAAAGGTCAAGTCTGCAAAAAATTCATAGAATCATAGAACAGTTAGGGTTGGAAAGGACCTTAAGATCATCTAGTTCCAATCCCCCTGCCATGGACAGGGGCATCTCATATTAAACCATGCCACCCAAGGCTCTGTCCAACCTGGCCTTGAGCAATGCCAGCAATGGAGCATTCACAACTTCCCTGGGCAGCCCATTCCAGTGCCTCACCACCCTTACAGTAAAGAATTTCT
>JANRGW010041999.1:35463-48033 GCA_024733675.1 Psilopsiagon aymara
GCCCTCCTCTGGACTTGTTCCAACAGTTCCATGTCCTTTTTTTGTTGAGGACACCAGAACTGCACACAATACTCCAAATGAGGTCTCATGAGAGCAGAGTGGAGGGACAGGATCACCTCCTTCGACCTGCTGGTCACGCTCCTTTTGATGCAGCCTAGAAAGCAGAAAGCCCAGGCTTTCTGGGCTGCAAGCATGCACTGCTGGCTCATGTTCATTTTCTCATTGACCAACACCCCCAAGTCTTTCTCGGTAGGGCTGCTCTGAATCTTTTCTCTGCCCAACCTATGGCTGTGCCTGGGATTGTTCTGACCCAGGTGTAGGACCTTGCACTTGTCATGGTTAAACTTCATAAGGTTGGCATCAGCCCACCTTACAAGAGTGACTCAAGATGAATCATTGTTGCTGAACACAGGGATGTCTGCTCCACTCTTGCTTCTCCCGCTGACTTCCTGTGCGGCTTTGGGCAGACAGCTCCACCATCTGTTTCTTTACTTCACTTTTGTATAGCCACAGGGCATTTTGCAGTCAGATGCAAGCAAGCTGTCTCCATCCCCTGACCCAAAATGGCATGACAAAGGTGATGTGGTGCCAAGCCTGGGGTATGTTATTCAGGATCTCAGAAGGGCTCTGCAGCTACATCTTTGTGCTTTGCTAGACATAGTGAAATCATTTCTGCTCAGCTTGTGGCACCAGCAGAGCAGAAGTCCAGGTAAACATATCCATGGACTGTAAGCACCTTCTTGCAGGAGTCTTGTGTCTTTTCTTCTGTGCATGTAGAGAAGGAAGAGTAAAGGGATCTGTAAACTCTGTGTCTTTTCTTCTGTGCATGTAGAGAAGGAAGAGTAAAGGGATCTGTAAACTCTGCCCTGGAGCTTAATAACACTCATTACACATTGTGAATCCATTGGTCTGGCTTGCCATCGAGTTCATGCACCCATAGGGTAAGAGCAGGTGCTCAGAATGGTGGCATTTCTAATAAGTCTGTCACTTCCTATAAAGAGCAGAAGAAGGTTTTAATTAACTATGGAGATAAAATTCAAATTAATATTATAAATGGAACATTGTGCATGTGTATGCTTGTGTATGTACCTGTTTGTATTTGCACAATATATTTAACCCTTTTCCTGAAGTGATGGAATAAGAAACTTCCTTGTCCCAGTCTTTCCTTCCCTATTCCTTTCACTTGGAAATTTTGGTTCAGTCAAGAAATACAACCACTTTGCCTTTGAAACTAGTAAGTTTGCTTACAACCCAGGATGGAAAAGTCACAGAGGCACTGGAATCTGAAGCAATGATATGAATAGATACTTAATACACCAGAATACTGTGCTTCTCAGCTATTTATTCATCTAGCTGGAAATGTTCTACAAAATAAGCAACCAGCTTAACTTAAAATCCACTATCCATAGCAGAGTAACAAACCATTTTATTCAATGATTGTGCATGTTTGCACTGAAGTTCCTCATCTGACATACTACTCTCACGCCACACTCCAGGCTTGCAGTCTTCCAACAAATTTTCAGATATTCAGAAGAGCTTCAAATGAATACTTCTGGGAAGGATTCACAAGCATTGCATAAACTGGACCTTGAAAGGTCAGTTTAGACTAGCTGCTAGAAAATCAGATCTCCCAAACTTCCTGTGGGGTAGATGCTCTTCATCTCTTTCTAGTATAGCGTAAACCATCACTTCAACCCATATCACCAAGGGGATGCCCTTAGTTGTGAGCTTCCTACAACGAGTTTCTCTTTCATGCATGAGAGAGTTTTTGTGTAAGAAAGCTGTTCCAGCTCTCTAAAGAGAGAAAAGCTCATAGGCCTCCTTATCAACCTGCCTCAAGCTCCTGCTTCTGGTAGTTCATACAGTTAGGATACAGGTGATCTGAAAGCCTAAGTGATTTCCTCTTGTATATAGTATACCACAGACTGGTTGTTTATCTGTCAGACTTAGAACTGAATCAAGAGTTTATGGAGAAAAGTACGAGAATCTCTTCAGCCTGAAATACAGAGTAAGGGTTTGAAAGTCCATGTCTTGGGTCTGCAATAAGACTTGTTCAGTTCTATCCGAACCCTGCTATTCTGAATATTCATCCTTCCTAAACCCATGCTTGTTTAATAACTGGTCTTGAATTTAGAGCCTGTAAAAGTACAAACCACAGCTTGATCAAAGACACCATGCTGACAGATGTAACAAGTGCATGTTATTAATGCAACTGTCGTAGGTCTAAATGCCAAGCACTCTTCCCTTCAATATCCCTCCTATTGCGTTTGTCCAGGATAATACAGAAAGTGTGTGGAGTTTGGGTTATTTTCCTTTCAAAGCCTCATCCTTCTCTTCCTCCCTCCACAACTGACAGGCTATATCTACACCTCAGATGTGGGATTCACTGCTGAGCACACCCTGAGTACTGACAGCCAGGATGGCTTTTGGAGAGTGAGAGGTTTGCCTCCCATATGGTGGTGTGGTACCAGAGGGTATGTATGTGAATTTAGCAAAGCCACAGATTTCCTGAGGCTTTGAGCTCTGACCTTGACAATGAAAGGCTATCTGCAGGTAGCCCTGGAGGTGGGACATCAAGTGTCCCATCATCTTTCCATGATTCAAATAGCTGAGGCTGTCCCGGCTCCTTATGCACTCACTGTATGCACTTCCCAAGAGGTTTCTCCACAGAAGAGGGAAGCAATGTCTCCACTAACCCTATAGAAGCATGAAATGAAGACAAACAAGGAACACCTGAGCATCAGACCTAATTTTCTGTATTACACATGCCTCTGAATTTCATCCTATGGACCCAGTCAGTGGGGCCAGTTGGGCAAGCATCTGACTAAGCATCATAGATGAAGGAGAGACAATATAAGGGAAATAAGAGAGAGAAACTAGCTCCATCTGCGCTGAGGTCTGAAAGAGTGGGGAAACACAGCAAGCAAGATACAATCCTGCTAACCAACTCCAAAGAGCAATGAAGGTGCAGCAGCATGAACATAGTGATGCTGTGGCTTCTCCACCACTATGAACTACAAGATTGAAGCAAAGCACGTCAATGCAAGAAGCCTGGGCATGGCTCACTCACTCTTCTAGTATGAGCCCCACAGGAGAAAGAGACCTTTTGTAGAGGTTAGGTTGGGTGGTAGAAAAATACTCCTCTTGTCTATCCCCCACATTATTTCTATAGAGAGAGAGATTTGCCATGCGCCTGCCTCAGTGAGCATGTTAGTTATTTAGCTAGTGAGCATGACTACAAGTCTCACACCATTTTGGAACAGGTCCTCCTTACTATCCAATGGGCTGCAAAGGCTTTGCAAAAGGAAAAACCCTCAGGAACAGGCAAATCCTCTGATCAAAATAGTCCTCCGCTTAGCTGTCACCTGCCCATCAACTAGGCCTTTCATCTTTGCTAACATCCAGCTGACTGGGTGGTCTTTTGTCTATCCATGTTGCTGATGGAGTGCTCTGCAGGACTTTATATGGGGACTGTAGTGAGACTTGAGGCTATCAGAAAGTTTAGGTGGTAAATCATTCAGCCAGTCAACTTTCCCACCATAGGCAAGTTCCATCTCCTTTTGCGGCTGCTCTTGGAAATTGTACTTGTTAGAAAATAAACGGCATCAGGAAAGTCTGCTGAGCTACATGGTTTTGTCTCTGTCCTCCCACCTTTATACTTAGGTTAATGTGGTGACTGAGATAGCTTTCCTTGCTTGGATAGACCAGTACTAAATAAAACCTACAATCTTGTAAGAGCTAAACATATGAGCTATAACCATACAACATGAAACCATGTATGTCACATTTAAAGGGTGTTCGCACTTTCCTTCTCAGGAAAAAAACCCCAGCTTTGCAAAGTTAACCTTCCACCCCCACCACTTCCTTATTCTGGTAAAAATTTGGGTTGTCATCTGCACAGGTTTACTCTTGCAAAATCTGCTCTTCAGCAATCAAATTTCATACAAAGTAAGAGGGATGAGTACTATCGAGTGCTCCATGAGGGATCTGGGATTTTACAGCCTTCAGAGCAACATTTCCACGCAACGTAAATTTGTTTGTGAAATAAGTCCATCTTTTGTTTGCAGTAGTTAATTATCTTACTAGAGGAATCAAATGAAATAAAAGATTTATGGATCCCTCTTTCTCATAGAGAAGGAGAAAGTGATCTGTTTGCAGGAGTTATATTTTCAGGCACTTTGCTGAGACACCCCAACCCCCCTCGGTTGCTGACTGTAAAATAAGAAAACTATTACCCAGCTGGGGTAACAATAGGCTCCCACAGTGCTTTTCTGCTCAGCCTGCAGCTGCCAGTGAAAGTGGAAACTACAGCAGCAGGATAACATTCTTTTCTTACAGCCTGTTTCTATGGACAAGGAGCCCTCCCACTGCTTCAATGTATTTTCTATGCAAAACTGTAGAAGAAGTGACATTTTAAAAGTTTTGACCTTTGTTTTTTTTTTTTTTCTCCCCCACCCCTTTTTTTTTTCCATGAACCAAAGCATAAATTTTTTAAACCTTCTGACAGGGTCTGTGCTAAGAACGGCAATAGCCGTTACTGCAATAATAAAATGTTTCAAAATCTGAAAATTCTATATTGAGTATAGCACACTGGTAACCTTTCTGCAAAAAAAGATAGTGATGGGAGATACAGAACTCTCCTGGCTATTGTCACAGGCAGGCAGATGATTGTGGCGGATCTCACGCACCTTTGCAAAATAGTGCCTTTGAATGCCACATTTTCATTTATTCATTTCATAATTTAAGGCTAAAATTTTAAAGGATTTTGCAGGCAAATATTTTATTTCTTTTTCCATGACTGCAAGAAAAAGCTAAAATATTAAAGAGTTTTATTAAAATTGCCTTTAAAAAAGGATTTGTGAAAGAAAAATCAGTGGACAGAATAATGCTAGTGAACAATCGTAAATTAGCTACATATACATGTATCCAAATTATATGGATCTAATTTGATAGGAAATTGGCATAGTTCCCAATTAGGTTACAAATACACACAACAAAAAAGATTACCCTTCTAGTTAACACATAAAATAACACACTATATCTCAGGAAATGATAAAGGATGTTAGAAATGTAAAGCATATTTTCCCAAACACAAGCAAAATAAATGAAAACTGTTGAAGCAAGATGGGGAGGGGGAAGGGGTGCCCATGAGTCATTGAAGTGAATGCAGAACAGATTCCAAAACCGAGCCTGGCAGGTTAATCCATGTGAGAGTCTTCTATTCATTACAGATTCTCTTTGCTAGCTACCACCATTAGCTATCACCAGCTCACCCTTATGTTCACCAAGGGCACTGGCGCTGCTGTTGGTCCATCTATATATCTCTCTTCAGGTCTCACCCCACATTCTTTTCATACCAAACCCTCTCCCCTCCACACATTGAAACTGAGGGAAATGTTGTTGATACAAACTATGACAAACAGGCCAATAGGGCAACAGTGTTCTGAAATAATCAGGATTAAAGGCTACTTTAAAGATCAGTAATAACTAGAGGAGACAGTAGAAAAAACAAGTTTTAAACTGGTGGAAGCACTGGTGGGTTAATAAAGAGATATAAAGACTTCTTGGTAACCTGAGTCCTCCATCAGAACGAGATAAAATCATCTCTCACTCTACAACACACACACTGTAACCAAATCCATCATTAGCAAACTACATCATTCATCATTAGGCAACAATTTACTATAATTTACAATGGGTCCATTAAAAGATTGTGAAACCTAGGAAAAAAAAAAAAAAAAAGAAAAATAAGGATCAAAAACTCTCCCAGGAGGGTCTGTGTCAAGACAGAAAATTGTTTCATGTCCCCTTATTCTGTGATAAGATACTGTAAACTTTCAGGACACCCCTTGGATTTCACATCCTGTATGTGACATCCTCAGGTAAAGCAGGCAAAGGAAGTCCTGGCTTCTGTCAAAACTTTACAGGGTTGGTTTTTTTTGTTTCCCTGTGGCAGAACATCTCCTTTGGATTTTCACACCCAAAGTTGCTCTTTCCAGTCTGTGAATCAACTGCTTAAAAACCCCAGAAAATTTTCAAGGCAAGCCTGCCAGCAGGGAGCCAGGGAACAATGATGGGATTCTAGGGATGACACCAGGATACTTGCACCTTTTCTGAGTGCTTCTACAGATTTGGGGAAAAGGGCTCTGGAGGAGCTGCCAGGCAGAACCTTCTCCCACAGGTCTTCTCATTGGCTTTAGTGGGGTTACAACCAACTCAAGCCAAGTTATCCTTTCAAAAGTGCATCTCTTGTCATCTGCTGTATTAATAGTTATTTACATGTTATTTCCTGGTCTCTTTACCTCAATATGTGGGTGCAGGCAGGAGAATTCTAAAGGATTTTTAGGCTGATAGTACTTCCATTATTCAGGACAATGTGCTATCCAAGGCAGGCAGCTATTTGGGATAAATAGCATATCCCCATTTGTCCAAAATAGCCAAATGTCTGGCATGAGTCATGCCAAACAGGCAGCTGCTCGGCAGGAGTGTAGTACTGGCATACTAAAAAGCAGAAGATATTAGAGGGGGCAGAGAGAGCTAAAGGTGGCACCAGGGTAGAGTGACAGGGGGTTTGTGGGGTCAGTAGTACACAACTATCACAATCACTAAAACTGTCAGATGATGCAATCATAAATGGCAGCATTTGTCTGCAGTTTGCACACAACAGCTTCCAAGACACCACTCATCTCCTTAGTACTTAAACCAGACAATAAACGAATTTCTTAGACTTATGTGTGGGAAGTGCTGGCAGGTGGAGCACACATATTGCAAGTATGATATCACCACCAGAGAAACTGCTAGGCATAGACAGGAAAGTCTTGAGAAACAATTCCTTTAGTAAGAGTGCTGCCAGGTGACTTGCAAAGCACAGGGTATTTTCTCAGCTGGCTGAGATAGCTTCCTGAGAAGTAATAGCATTCACAAGGAGCAAGACGGATATTGTAGCAAGGTACATGAATAAATTTCCAGGCAAGTAAAGGTATCTCTGTCCTTAGCTGGCTGCCCTGGGTAAGCCATATATAGGCAGACCTAGGAGCATCATTCATACCCATGTTGTGTGCAGGCACCCTCCTATCCTTTCCAGGCTATAAAGTCATAGAATCATAGAATCATAGAATAGTTAGGGTTGGAAAGGACCTTATGATCATCTAGTTCCAACCCCCTTGCCATGAGCAGGGACACCTCACACTAAATCATGTCACACAAGGCTCTATGCGACCTAGCCTCCTGACCTTCCTCCCTCAGCACTACATGAGTACTAATGATTTAAGCTGCAGATACTTTTGAGAAACTTCATTTCACAGAGAAAGAGACCAAAGCTGTAAAATTTGTGCCATGCCCAGCACAAAGTGTGGGACAAAACCTTGAAGGAAACCAGCTCCCAAGAAAGCCTTCTGTGACAAGAATATTGTTTGTTACAGTCACTGCAATGCAAGCTCAGCAAGTGCCATTTCAAACTCAGGATTTTGGCCATCTACTTTTCTTTTAAACTAAATGAAAACAGTCCCTGGCATGTAGTAAACTGCTTGCCAGACTTTGGAATTCTTCAGCTTACATTAGCACATTTAAGTGCCAAAATATAAAAAATGAAACTGGCTAAATGTGTAGTTAGTCATGCTTGTAAAAATGTCAACGCTGTCAAAAATATTTGTGTGAAAATCATAAACAAAATCTGCTGCCATGAGAAGTTATTTGGTTCTTTATTATGGGACAAAATGACTTCTTTTTCATCCAGACTTAAAAAAAAGAAAGCAAACGCTATGCTGGAAATACTGGCACAATCTTGACTCAGCTGCTTCCCTGGGGTAATAAAGTTACTCACAGAAAGAAGAGGATTATAACCTTCACAGAGTACCTTAAAAATCCAGCTAGCATTAGCTAGCCAGGCTAGCTTAGCAGGTTCTTAATAGGATGGGCAACCCTGCACCTCTAAGTACATTTAGAAGGGTTTGGGTGCTTAAATGCAAGAGAGGGTTGGCATTTTTTGGGTGGATTTCTTGAACTGCAGTGCTCACACTTGCACACTTGCTTATAGAGTCTGGATAAGCATATTTTATAACCTAAAAAAATAAACAAAAGCAGTAGGTCACCAGACCAAATCATGCAGGTCAGTGGAGAGGAATACCTATAGCTATCTTGAGGCTTGTGTTCACTGACCTGTGGGAACAGTTGGTGGTCCCACTTTGCTTCTGAAGGACAGATGTCCTCTCCCACTTGCTGGTACAGGTGGCAATGCTGTGGTCAGCAGACCCCATGGGCACATCCCAGGAATGAACTCCCACAGAGTGGGTTCACAGGGGCCAGCTAAACTGCAGGGCCTTTGGAGAAGCTGTCCTCTCTTCCACTTCTCTTCTTTGCAATTTTATAAAAGCAGGTTCACACTCTAACAACTTGTGGCTAATTGGGAAACTTTCGCTTGTAGTGAAGTGACAGAAAATGCAAGTGAACTTTGAATGGTATGGCCATTTGGGGACTTAATTTCCAAACCACGTAGTGAGTGCAGGCATTGCCATCTTCTCACAACAGAATCATATGAGTTTGTGCATGGTTGGAATGCATAAGACTCACCAAACCAATATTGAACCAGACAGCTAAGATATATCAGGATTATTTTCTTTATGATGAGGGTAGTGAAACACTGGAACAGGTTGATCGGAGAGGTGATAGATGCTCTATCCCTGAAGAGATTCAAGGCCAGACTGGGCAGGGCTCTGAGCTGCTTGATCTAGTTGATGATGTCCCTGCTCATTGCGGGTGGGTTGGATTAAATGACCTTTGAAGGTCCCTTCAAACCCAAACCATTCTATGATTTTACGATTTCTCTTGCCCTGACTTGCAAATACAGCTTGTTAAAATTAGTGTCCACTTGTAGTGATATCATCCCATTCAGCAGTGATCAGGATTCTCAAGTGTCTGGTGAAATGGCACTGAAAGGTCTGTCACAAACATGGTACAAAACAAGTTACTAGTGAGAATCAAATTCTGAAAAGGTCTTCAGCAACAGAAGCAACATTTCCTGGCGGGCTCTGTGGTTCCAAGGTCTCTTATAGAAATAGTTTCCCATTCCCTTGATATTCCTGGGAATTCAGTATATGGCTATATTGCAAACCTAAAAGGTTTCTTGAAACAGAATAAAGATTCATATAAGTAATCTTTTATTACTGTACTTCATGTGTCCCCCTTGCTATCTTTCCTCCTTATAGAATTTCAGATTTCTGCTTGAAAAGGTAAGGGAAAACAATCTTATGTTAATACTTACTAGATATATTCATGGGGTTTTATGTTATCCTATTTATAATTGAAATGGAACAGAGATACAACCAAAACTTGAGACAAAAGTAACATTTTTCATATCATAAAGGGGATAAAAACATAAGCAGAAAAATGTGACATTAAATGAACAAATGCCATCTTACATTGGTGCATTTCAATCATGTCTACCTTTGTTCCTCCAAACAACTCTACTGTGAGAGTCCTGGTACCCTTTTTTGCTGTCATCAAGATAACAAGCTTTTGCTGGAAGATAAAAATTGGTGAGAGTCTCTTATGCAGTGTTTTGAATGCTTACTTTGAGCTTACTCTATCTAAGTTTCTCTCAGATACAGGAACTTCAGAAATATTTCATGCTTCCTGAAAAGAAGAGGTAGAACAAGAGATGAATAACTTTGTGCCACCCATTTCTGGTTTGTCTTGTAAAAAATTACACTGATTTAACAATAAAGAAGAGCAGATTTGTTACAGTGTTCCAGGAGTGTGAAGACTAGGAGAAAGGCAGATGAGGAATAAATGGATTAAAGAAAAGACAGTCTACTAAGCAGGAGAAAAAAATATTGCCTAGAGATATTGAAACACTAAGTAACACAAGGCCAGCACAGAAATGAAAGGGAAATAGAAGGTTTTTTCTGTCTCTGATCATCTTTGGAGGAAGAGAGGGAGGTGTTGAAAGTGCTGCTGCATGATCTGGATATTCCTCGCACCTTGGCTCTGCCCATCCTCACTACCCCAGTTAACCAGCAGGAGGATGCACTGTCATCCGGCCAGCACAGGACGTGCCACTTCTGGAATAAGGCAGCAATACCGTCACGCTCTGAACTGCCATCTGTTTTCTGGTCTGTTCCTAGAACAGTACCTAAACACATTGCCAATGACTCATTCAAGAGAGCCCCAAAAGGCATCAGACTTTTTTGCTTCTCTTGGGAAATGGGCTCCGCCAAAACCATCTATTTCCAAGGTCCCTAGAGCACAAAAAGAAGCAAAGTAGATTATTTTATACAACAAGCAGTGAGAAGTTTGGCTCAGCATTGAAAGCATCATCAAAATTCAAACTGTCAAGGTTTGTTTTCTACAGACAGGCACTCAGCTCATTGTCCTCAGGTTGCTGAGAGACAGAAGAGGGAAGTGGATAACCTCAGCTACCTAAGGCATCCCTTAAATATTTCTACAAAACTTTGCCTCCTTCTGTTAGTTTTTTCTGGAGTCCTGAAAACCTCAGGTCTTCCTTTCTTCATTGCCAATATTTTAGGGATTGGAAGTTGGGTCTTCTCTATTGGGTCTAAGCACAGTACAGTAACACTGTAGTAGTAGAAAACATATTTCCTGATAGGAAGGATCATAGCCGTCCCACCAGTCTGTTAAAAATTCTGGTGAGCTCAGGATTAAAAATCTTGCTCTCATCTTGTTCCATTCCTCTGTTGCTATCCCACTTCATCCAGGATATCAGCATATATGCCTGAAGATATATTCAGCCTCTGTGGCCAATTTGAGTCCTACCAGTGCAGTTCTTCCAGTGCAAATACATGTTAGTGATAAATTCAATCTGTCTTTTTCCTGATCCTGTCAGCAGCTCTGAGAAGCTGCTGGAGAAGTCTGTGAGACAACAATCTCTGGGCCTGGATGGGTTCCACCCCAGAGTACTGAAGAAGCTGGCAGAAGAGCCCACCAAGCCACTTTCCATCATTTATCAGCAGTCCAGGATAACAGGGGAGGTCTCAGATGACTGGAGGTTAGCAAACATGGCACCCATCTACGAGAAGGGCCAGAAGGTTGGATCTGGGGAACTAGATCCCAGTGCTGGGAAAGGTTATGTAGCAGATCATGTTAAGTGACATGCTCCAGCACGTACAGGACAACCAGACGATCAGGCCCAGTAAGCACTGATTTATGAAAGGTAGGTACTGCTTGACTAACCTTCTATGACAGGGTGACCCACTTAGTGGATGAGAGAAAAGCTGTGGGTGTTTTTTAATTGGAATTCAGAAAAGCCTTTGATACCGTTTCCTGCAGCAATTCTCTTGGAGAAACTGGCTGCTCATGGCTTGGACGGGAGTGTTCTTTGCTGCGGAAAAAAGCTGGCTGGATGGCTGAGCCAGAGTGGTGATGAATGGAGTTAAATCCAGCTGGCGGTTGGTCACAAGTGGTGTTCCCCAGGGCTCAGTACTGGTGTCAGTAATGTTCAATATCTATCAATGATCTGGATGAGAGGATTGAGCGCACCCTCAGCAGGTTTCCAGGTGACACCAAGTTGGGTTGGAGTGTTGATCTGTTGCAGGGTAGGGAGGCTCCACAGAGGGATCTAGACAGGCTGTATCGATGGGCCAAGGCCAGCTGCATGATGTTGAATAAGACCAAGTGCCAGGTCCTGCATCACAACAACCCCATGCAATGCTACAGGCTTGGAGAAGGGTGGCTGGAAAGCTGCTTGGCAGTAAAAGACCTAGGGGTGATAATTGACAGAGCTGAACATGAGCCAGCTTGTGCTCAGATGGCCCAAAAGGTCAACAGCTTCTTGGCTCGTGTTAGAAACTGTGGCCAGCAGGGTCATGACAGTGATCATCCCCCTGTACTTGGCACTGAAGAGGTTGCACCTTGAATCTGAACTGTGTTCAGTTCTGGGCCCTCTCTACAAGAGAGACATCGAGGTGCTGGAGCAGGTCCAGGAAAGGGCAACTGAGATGGTGAAGGGTCTGGAGCACAAGTGTTACGAGGAATGGCTGAGGAACTGGCTGCGTTTATTCTGGAGAAGAGAAGGCTCAGGGGGTATCTTATCGCTCTCTGCACTGCCTGAAAGGAGGTTGCAGTGAGGTGGAACTGGTCTCTTCTCCCAAGTAACAAGTGATAGGACAAAGAGGCAACAGCCTCAAGCTGCACCAGGGGAGGTTTATACTGGATATTAGGAACAATTTCATCACTGAAAGGGTTGTCAAGCATTGGAACAGGCTACACAGGGAACTGGTGGAGAAACCATCCCTGGAGATATTTAAAAGACGTGTAGATGTGGCACTCAGGGCTGTGGTTTAGTGGTGGATTTGGCAGTGCTGGGTTAACAGTTGGATGCTGTGACCTTCAGGGTCTTTTCCAATTAAATGATTCTATGATTCTATTCTAACTGTATATAACTTTGCACTTGGCTGTGTAACTGTCTAGATCGATAGAGATGCCTATATCTGAAGCTAAAGTACGATGAATTCTAAGCAGACGAATTAAAATCTAAAAAGCAGTTCTGGTGTCCTCAATATAAAAAGGACATGGAACTGTTGGAACAAGTCCAGAGGAGGGCCACGAGGATGATCA
>JANRGW010042000.1:2402-20279 GCA_024733675.1 Psilopsiagon aymara
TTGGGTGATATGGTTTAGTGTGAGGTGTCCCTGCCCATGGCAGGGGGCTGGAACTAGATGATCTTAAGGTCCTTTCCGACCCTCACTATTCTATGAGTCTGTGTGTTCATGCATCTTATTTGTCTTTCATCCAACACAGCCTGGACACATCTAAACTGTCTACTGTCACTATTACAAGGATTCACAGTGCATATCAAATGCCTTCCCCAAACATTGTCTGGGGAATTGCTGAATAACACAGACCAAAACCATGCCAATGTAACAATTAAATAGTATGGAAAATTGGGGATCCTGCCACCGCTTTGACTGTTAGTATAGAGAGCACTTAAAGTACCAAGAACAGACTGTGGAAATAGAACTAAGCAGCAGTATTTTTGAAGACAGAACTGTTGAGGGCTGTGAAGCACTGGAGCAGGTTGCCCAAAGAGGCTGTGAAATCTTCATCTTTGGAGTTATACAAAACTTATCTTATAAAGCCCCATGCCATCTGACCAAAATTTGATATTCACCATGCTCAACCAGAGACCAATTAGGACAACAGTGTTCTCTTTGGGTAAGTCCTTTAATGCTAGCGATTCAACAGTGTCTAAAGTTAGGAGTGAAGAGGGGGAAGCAGAAAGAAAATGACTGGTGGATATCTAGGGTATCACAGCATGTTACTGGAAGAACAGTCTATTCCGTGGCTTGCTGTTATTAATTTAAACCTCAGGCATGGGTATGCTGCAGACTAAAACTGCACCTCAATGTAAACATTGTAATTATTACTTCTAACATTTGGCTTTCATTAAAGCCAGAAAAGTCTATTTTAGCTGTTTTTATAGGACAAATATTGGTAAGCTGGCTCTACCAATAGACTTCTTTTCAGATCTGTTAACTTTTTGGCTGAAGTTTTTCTGGGGTTTTTTTCATTTGGGTTTCTTAAGCTTCAGAAATAGTCTTTTTTGCCGGACATTTATAAAGCTGTAACCCAGAGCCAGGATTCGGGACCACAGAATCACAGAATTTAGGTTGGAAGGGACATTTGGATCTCACCTTTGTAGACTTATGTGTCCTCCAGCCTCAAGCACTTAGATAAGGTTTCTTAGACCTTCTCTAGTCTAGCTTTGAATATCTTGAAGGATGGAATTTTCACAGCCTCTCTTGGCACCTGTTCCAGTATTTGGCCATTCTCATTAGTTTTTTTTTACTTCCTTCTATCTCATCAGAATTTCCGTATTCCAACTTGTTTCTGTTGCCTCCTAGCCCTGTCACCAGTACTCTGTCTTCTGTAAACCCTTCCATTAGGTAGGTGAACATGACAATAAAATCCACCTTATATTTCTATTCTTAAAGTAAAACTAGAAGAATTCTCTCAGCCTTTCATAGAAAGCCTGTGTTTCAGCCTCCAACAATCTCCATGGCCCACTGCCAGATTCATAGTAGTACATCAATGTCTTCCTTCTACTAGGCAGCCCCCATACTGAACACAGTACTACAAATCTGGTCTCACAAGTGCTGAACAGAAGATAGTGACTTGCGTCAATCTGCCAGCTACACTCCTGCAGTTGGCTTTCCTCACTATACAAGCAACCCAAGTATCCATGCTCATCTTGTCCACTAGGATTCCCAAGGCGCACACTTTCTGCAGAGCTGCCTTCCAGCCAGTGGTCACTCAGCCTGTGCTGCTGCATGGTTGAATCCACCAAAGGTGAAGGATTCTGCTCTTAAGCACGAGATTCCTGACAGTCCATTTCCTCAGATACTCTAAAAAGTAGAACTGCCTTTCACTGTACCTCAGCACACTCTCCTCAGGATGATGTTATCTGTCTATAGGTGTGTTGCATCGCAACATGCAGGTCTTTATTAGACACTAAATAATATTGGCCTCAGTACTAGAGTAATCCCTAAAGAATGTCACTTGTAACCATCCACTGGTTGAACTTTCATCACAATGCTTTGAGCCCAGCAATCCAACCAGTTTTCCAAATGTCTTTAGTCCACCTAACCAAACAATATCTCACTGATTTGGCTGTGGGAGACCATGCCAACAGCCTTGCTGAAATCAAAGTAAACATCATCCACTACTGTCTCTCTGTCCACAAAGCCAGTCATTTCATCATAAAAAGGAATACGATTTTTCAGACTTATTTTGCCAGTGATACATCTACTCTGGCTGTTTCTAGTTTTTCATATGCTCAGAGATAGCATCCAGGAGGATTTGTTTCATATTCTTTCTGGTATCAGAGGTGAAGCTGCCTGGCCATTACTCTTTCCCTTCTTGAAAATGAACGTGATACTTGCCTTTTTTTCTGACATTAGAAATACCTATATTGCTTATTACCATCTCATTTGAAATATAGCAGTAAACCCACGTACTGAGCTGTGTTCTGGTGACGTAATCCAGCTTTTCTTGTTGATACAGCCTCAAGATCCTTGGGAGAAAAGAAACATAATAGTGCAAAATATGCTCAAGAGTAAAATGAGCTCAAATATATTTTCTTTTTCTTGTTTAAAGTAAGGTTAATACTCCAGACATGTCTTACCTGCTTTCTATTATTCTCTGCATGGGCACCACGCACAACAGAATTAACTCTTCTTTTTCTTTCTTTCTTTTCTTTTAGCTTTTCTAATAACAGGTTGAAATATCAAGCAGGCCATTTGTAAAAGAGCAAGATTAGAGCATCAGCTGCTGCTGAAAATGAACTGCTATAGCATGAACACCAGTGCTCAATGATGGTCCTATGTTTACAGTCCTAAGACTGGATACTTGAGAACGCCTTGAGAAGGGTTAAAGCTTGCAGGGGGCTGAGGGCAAGGAGGACAGTGGAAAACTGAGAAGCTTGTTGAGAACAATTAACCAAAATTGATACTATGTTTGGGGTGTATGGTTTAAAAAAGCCCCATGCTCCTTCTTGCTTAGTCTCTGTTTTGGTTATCTGCTAAAAGTAGTTCATGCATTTATTTCTGAAGTACAATTCACAAGGGTAACATTAAGCTAACAAATCTTTTTTGGGGAAATCTGTATCCTCATTACTCATCCGAGTCAGGCCAAAGAAATGTCTTTAACTGTTCTTTTCACTTCTGATATTAGTTTGCCACTGAATGCAGTGTGTTTGTTAGTTGGGGGAAGTCCAACAAACTGAAGACAAATTTAAATGCACTACCAAAGAGCAAACTAAAGCTGAAACAATTTTACACCTAATAGTTGGAAATGAGGCAAGCATAACAAAGTGTGAACAGCTTGGTACGTTCCATGTAGCTGTCTCTGTCATATTCTGTGAACCAGAGGAACTGTGCCTTGCTTTATACCACTGTGGGTCAGAAGAAAATCCACTAATATCAGTATTTTAATTTAAATGATCAAGGAGGACTGGAACTTTTGACTAATGCAGGAAAATGACTGAAAGGGACTGTGGTGGAAATAGGTGACATTCTGAAATGAAAAATGTTAAAACTCTCTGGAGTTTGGGCAAGTTCCTAGAAACGACAGTTTTTTTATCAATGCATACTTCCGAAACTTGAAAAGATAAACCAGGAAACTGTAGATCATTGGGCTTAACAGCAAGCATATGGGAAGACTTGGAATCAATCTTGAAAGATATGGTAGGAAAGCATAATAAAAGTGCATTTTATTGTCTCAGGCAGATGCCCAGCAATTTCACAGAACTCTGAAGACACAGCTTCTTCCATTGCATGGGTGCAGTGAACACAAATGTGCAAAGAAGCGCTTGACAGGCCCCAAACCAGAATCAATATTGAATGAAGAATGCATAAGCTAGAACAAGAAACTATGTGCTTAAGTAAGAAACAATCTGGCAGAAGAGCAGCATCTAGAGCTAAGGGTGTACACCAAGAAGTGCTTATCCCAGCTGCAGCCTGGCACTAAGACTCTTGACCAGACTACATAAACTACCTCCCTTCTGCTTCATAGTAAGGCATGCTGCATGAATTCTTGTACTCTTTTGTCTCACTTATATCTGTAAACAGAAACTGATACCTATGTTGTTCTTTAAAGTTTGGCTAACTCGCTAGCTGCAGTCTCAGATGGGGTGTTCAGAAATAACACAGAACCAGGGAATCCATCCCTGGCAGTGTTCAAGGCCAGGTTGGACATAGCTATGGTTTAGTGGGAGGTGTCCCTGCCCATGGCAGGGGGGTTGGAACTGTATGATCTTAAGTTCCTTTCCAACCCTAACTATTCTATGATTCTATGATTCCATGAATTTGTACAAACCTGTGCTTGCATTCTTTATGGTTAGTGCCAAACAAAAACCTCCACCTGACTCATTGGTTCCAGTTTACTCCTAAAAAAACAGTTAAACATTCAGATCCTCACAAAAGACAGTATCAGAGCTGTAAACATCATAAAATGCAATAGCTTAAACTGAACTTCTGCAGAGGTGGGTTGCCACAGCTTGCACCTACTGTGAACTGGGTTGAAAGATTTTCATTTTGCCATTGCAGAAGCATTTAAGCAACAAGAAATAAAGGGCTTCTGCACATGCTTTGCACTATTTGCTGACTTCTTAGTTATTTATGGGAAATACCAGATTTGCAGGTGATGTAATGAAAAATGGAGGACTTGTAATTGTGCAGAGATCACAGTTTCCTTACTCCAATGAGAAAACAGTTTATGCCATCTGGTATAAAATACACGCTAATCAGAGTATCTTCTCTGATTCAGTGCTGACACTGAACAGTAATTCCTATAACAGACGAACCATGTTCTTTCACCATGGCAATTTAAAAGCTTCCTCATAAATATTTATCATCCTTCCAATCTCCATCTCTGAAATAACTGCTGCAAACAAGCTTGTTGGCCTTGCCTACCAGGTCCACAGTATTTAGACTGTTTTGCCTCTTTTTATCTCACTCCATCACTCCATATGCTGCATCAGAGATGCCAGCCGTTGTTTTCCATTTGTTTGCCTCTCTCAAATCTGTTTTCCATGCTTTCCTCCCTGGTGCTTCCTATGTGTAACCTTCATAAGCTTTGTTCCTCAGCTGGGTCACAGGACCTTTATATTCTGTAATGTAACTCTGCAAGACCTCTTTTCAAAACAATTTCTATATCTGCAATAAAATAAATTGGAACATAGCAAACCTGAGAGACAGTTTAGAAGTATCCTTGCTGTTAGTTTTAGGACAACGTTCTCAAAATTGACATTGTCAAGATGCATTCAGTTGCTATATGGCAACTTTACTTGTTTGGGGGTTGCTGGTTGTTTGTTTGGTTTTCCATCAATCTACCCAGGCAATCTTTACAATAGGACACCTTATCTGGTGTTTGTGTAGTATCCATGAAAACAAAGTATGATTTATTTTAGTAAAAGGCTGAGATAAATGGAGAAATACTCAACTGTAATAACCCCAGAAAAAATGCAAACTCAGTCATTTATGTGGAAGTCATACAAAGAATAGTAATTCAAAGCTTTCAGTTCCAAATGTGGTTTTACAGATTTCCTGTATTACAATTTGTTTTGAAAGAGCCCTGAGCACCACACAGAAACTGAACTTTACTTGAAATCAATGTGACAAATTTATGTTTGGCCAAATTTTGTGAGTGGAGTTAGGCCAGATACAGAGTTGGCTCTGTGTCTGTAGTCCTAGCCTGCCTGGAACAAAAGTTAGATACCGTAACAATTTCTTTTAAAGGTCTTAGATTTGTCTTAGACTTGTTCAAAAGCATCAAGAGGCAGCTATTTCTCCAAAATAACAAGTAATTGAAGTCATCATTAACATTTCTTCCTTCCAAATATAGGCATAGTGCAAGGATTTTGTGGATTTTATGCCAATTTATTCTGTTGACTTCTATAAATGACATTACTTTAAAAATCATTACACTATCACGGTGAAGTTGTATTAAATACTCTATTATACTGAAATGTCTTCTAATATTATAATTAATATTTCTTCAGTTTTATATCTAACTAAAAATAGTATTTCTTATTAATTATCTAATAACTATCTACAGATAATTTACAGCAGCTCATCTATTTCTTGGAAATAGCTCAAATACTTCTGCTAACATAGACTAATCAGACTGAGACAGATGATGGATAATTTATTTCCAGAAGTCATATTTTAATAAGATTATGCACCACTAGTAGTAGAAATCTTTCTATAGTTCTGTTCCCATTAAATACCAGCTAAATCAAATGTTCTTGATGTGGCATCAGTCAAAATTCAAATACTTCCTCAGAAATATGATTTTTCAATTGCAGTTAGTTGGTTATAGAGGTGATAATACTTTCCATCTTCAACAATTTTTAATGCATCCTTATTACTTTAAAGTTGAATTGCTAAATCAACTAAGCTCCTGATAAAGGATTTGAGATTTATAGTACAGCTTCTAATTGGATGTAACACTTTCACTGCTATACCTAAGGCCAGGTGTAGCACATACCATTCAGGTCTATAGCATACATATAACAGCCTTTAATCATTTGTTGATCTTTATAATCATTTTATAAATGATATCTTTTATGCAATAGGTGTACAAATGGAAGATTGGATCATGAGAATGTTTACATTGCTGCTCTTTCATGGGTTATGTTTGGGAAATTGGATGTGATATGCAATTTTTAAGATATTTTTAGAATTCTGCAGTTGTTTTCTCCACCTCTTTCTGCTGCTCTCTACTTTTATCTTCTCCTTTTCTGTCATCATTTCACTTCCTTTTCACTCCTGTCTCAATATCCCCTTACCACTTAATTCTAAATGATGATAGACAGAGGGACAGTGGAAATCTGGAAAGATTTAAGTCAATAGACAGCTGAGGCTTTTAATAGATTTTTAACCCTTGAGCCATTCTCTACAAGTTGATCTTGCAGAACTTAGGCTCTCTCTCCCAGATGAGAGTTGTTACTCAATTGGTTTTCAATATGAACTGGAGTACAACTGCTTTTTTTACACAAAAATAGGACTTGTTTATCATGTCCTATTCCATGATAATGACAGTCACCCTGGAGACAGGCAGCCAGGTGGAACTGAACGGGCACCATCTCTGGCCCCTTTGCATTTATTACATCCTCTCTGTTCCCTTCATAGACCCTTGTTCATCTGCATCGCTTTCTCTAATCTGTCTTAAAGCAGATGAAGTAAAGCAAAATAAGCCAGAAATGGCAGGCAGACTGCCACCTGCTAGTTTCTCAGCAGAAAGCTCTGATGGTTTTCATGATGAAAACCACCAGAGCATTCTCATAACAGGTCCCTGTTTCCCTGTAGAAGAAAAATCCAAATTATATTCTTCAATCTATGCATTCAGAGTAACTCAAGAAGGTCATATTCAGGATTTGCACCAGGATGACCAAGGTCAGAATCAGGATTTTGCTGCTGTCTTTGTGGTGATTATTGTCCTGAATTGCAGTCTATTTCTGGTAGGAAAATCAATTCCCCTCCACAGACAGTTCCTTCTGCAATGACAGCTGGAAGTAGCCTCAGGATCACAGGCTCTGGTTCTCCTGTGGGACTTCAAGCACCCTGATATCTGCTGGAAAGACAACACAGCTAGACACACACAGTCCAGGACATTTCTGCAAAGCACTGTTGATAACTTTGACACAGGTAGTGAGGGAGACAACAAGGACCATGTCCTAACAAAGAAGTACTGGTTGGGGATGTGAAGCCTGAGGACAGCCTTGGCTGCAGTGACCGGCGTGGATGAGGCATGGCGATAAGTATGCCAGTTGCTGGACTTGAGGAGATCTAGCTTTGGCCTCTTCAAGGGCCTGCTTAGAGGAATTCTATGGGTTAGGGGTCTGAAAGGTAGGGCATCTATGAGAGCTGGTTTTCAATTAGTAATAAACAAGCAATAAAACACAAGCCAGTTACTGCTGAGACAGGGACTGAACAGAAAAAAATCCACTGACTTATAAGATCAAAATGTAACTCCAAACCTCGGAATGGAGAGATGACACCTTCCTCCTCTTCCATAGCGTCCATCATCTAATTTCAGATTCTGGCTTCTGAAACTTCTGGGTGTGATTCTTTGTTTGTTTTTTTTTTAATAGCAGGGAAAAAGAAAGAATACAAGTTCATAGATGCAGTTATACTCAAATGTACATTTATTATTCATGTGTAGATTTTGAACTAAAAATGAACATGTATTGCCACTATGAACATGTATTGCAGTCCTGGTCACTGGATTCTTCTTTAAATACTGGAAATGAAAAATAAGTGGTTATTGTTGGATTCTTTGCAGTACAATTTGTCTAAAACTGCACTGAGATGATGTCAGAAAATGCTACATTTTTTCCAAGTTATGAAGTGAATTATGGGGAGATAGCTCACTACAGTCAGAGTTGTTAAAATAGCTACTTTGGCTGATACACTGTTGTCCAGCCAGAAAATATAGGTGCTTTGGTTTTAAGTACTTTTTGTTTTAAAAGCTGTGTTTCAAGATTACATTGACATCTCACTCTCTTAAGAATGTTTAAAGTCCCCTATGTTTTGAAATGTCTGAAGAATTCAATCTTCTGCTGATTTCTCTGCAAAAAGCAGATCGAAGAAAAAGCTACAATGCTCAAACAGCTGATAATGTCTGCATGGATGCAGGAAATTTCTGGCTGCTTAGAAGAGAATAGGGTGTTATTTAATAAACTATTTAGCTCTTCTTAGTGGGAGATGTGAGGTGTATTCCCTCCAGTCTGACTCTCAAGCTCTTTACATGGGTAACATCAGTCTGTCTAAGTGTCCTCAGCTGGTTTCAAGCCACTATAATTCCAGCGGATGAGAGCTCAAGTTAGACTTATGGCAGAGGTAAACTCTGACCAAGTGCTCATTCAGATGGTTTCAGATCAGCAAATTCAACCAGTTTCCTAAAAAACATTGCAGATACTCAGTAAATCAATTCAAATCTTCAGATTTTTTTTTTTGTTTGAGTTTTTTTTTTTTTGGTTTAAGTTTTAAAAAAAGCAATTTTCATTTTTCATTAGCTTTAAATCATCTTTAAATGAGACATATGGGTTAGGTTGAACCAATTTAGGAATTTAAATATCTCATCCAGCTATGTCATCCTGAATCACGTATTAGTAGAATATTCAGAGAATTAAATTATTTTGTTTTCAACAGGAGGCAAGTAGCTCCTGGTGTCTCCCTAGGTAAGGAGCACTAGGTCAAGTCCTTTGCCAGTGTAAATCAGCACTGATCAGGATCTATTCTATGTCTCTGATCTGTAGTACCATATCCTTTCTTAACATTCTCAGTCATGCCAAATATCAAAAGAAGAACAGAGACAGGGCAGTTGTTATCTCTGCTAGCAGATGGTGACTGCTGAGAACGTAGCCTACAGTCTGAGACACCATTCTTCTGCCTCACAGGGAGAGACTGTAACACCTACAGACACAATAGAGACAAACCCTCCAGTTTCACCACTCTTCTGTGCTTTCTCTATTCTCTATTTATGACATGTGAAGATCTCAGAGAAAAAGGTCTATGACCCACAAGTGCTCTTCCAAAGAAAATCCTGTCCTTCTTGCTGAATAATGCATAATATTAAATTCCACTGCACCTGAGGAGGAGACAGTGTCCTGGTCAGTTAAGAGATACTGGCCTGAGGTGAGGCTGCTTCTTGCTTGTCTTCTGCTGCCTTGCTTTAAAAAGAAACAGTGAATTGTCTGGTTAGATTTAATCCCTAGTGGGTTTTTTGGGGGTTTGTTTCCCTCTCCACCCCCCTACCTCCCACTCCACCCCCATCTTCCAGTGACTCCAAATGGGATGTATGTTTTCCTGAACTGTGTTAGTAATAGAAATAACATGTAAAACTTCTGATCATCCCCTCCCCATCTGTCCAAACCTTCCTGATTCCAATTTTACTCTATTTAAGTGGCAAACCCCATTGTACTTTTCTAAGCTCTTCCATTGCATTGCAGTGAGAAACACCTGGAGTCCAGCACCAGCCATGTAGCCAACAAAAAATACATGTGGAGAGGAGGGAGATTTATCTGAATTGCACACTAACATTGAAATCTTGAGCTTAATTACATCTATGAGAAGTAGGAACCTGAAGTCTGGGACGTAAAGCTCAGAATCTGCACAAGCAATGAACATATTTGATCTCTGCTTGTAGATAGACATACAGAATATTTTTTCTTGCCTACCTCGAAGAGAAGAACAGCATGCTGTCCTTTTAAAATAGGGATCTAGGTACCTGAATCCTGATTCCTTGTGTTTTCCCTGTTCTGAACAGGTTGTCTTGTTCTATCCAGCTAGTATTGCAGTCAGTTGTAGAATGAACTAAAACTGGAGATTTTTCAGATCCCTCCCTAATAAATTGATGGCTGAAATAGATAGTCATTGGCAGTGTTCCTCAAGGGGGCATTCTAATACATAATTTATGCTGTTCACATATAAATATAAGAGAAGGCCACCTGGGTTTCTGGTTTGAACTAGAAATCTGAACTCTGGTTTAAATCTGGACTAATTTATTCGTTGAACAACAGTGTAAATTGGTAGAGAAAAAAAAGAATAAACTGAAGAGTATTAAACTGTCAATGAAATACATCTCAGTCTGTACAAACATTAAAAGACCAAATATTGAAATTGTGGTAGCAGAATTAGACTCTCTTCAGATTTTGAGTTACTGGTATGTAGATACACTCCTAATAAGACTGAGTTGATCAAAAGAAAGAAAACAAATGAACATTTAAGACATTATCTGTGGAGCCTACAGAAGAACATTGAAGTACAGAAGATTAGAGTTTATTTTTTTTAATTTAGTAAATATCTATGTCAAAAGGAAATTAAAAGCACATTTTGAATGACAACATAGCAGACAAAATAAGGGATGAAATTGAATCTAGGAAAATCAGGAAAACTTCTGACTATAAGGAACCCCAGAAAACTTTTTACTAGGTTTACCGCTAATCATCATTCTTAGACAAATAAACAAATCAGTGTTGCATGATGCATCTTTACAAGATCAAATCAGAAGAATATTCTTAAAATAATTTTAAGTATTAGAGGTACATGAGAGGTGTTTTCTTAAGCAAATATCCAGTGCAGACTCTGACCAATTGGCAGATAATATTGCAATTTTGACATGGTCCCCAGGAGCTTTATTCATCTCAATGAAGCAGAATTAATAGATTGTTCTGTAGCACAGTGAAACAAATGTAAAAACAATAAGGAATAACCCATAATTTTTCTCTCTTGATACTGAAGAGGCATTTGAATGAGTCAGCTTAAAATTTGCCTTCTTCATTTTACAGTGGATACAGCATCTTATGGTGACTAGTTTCTCACAAGAGCTCCTTTCACAGGATTGGACTGGATAACTGAACCCTTTAGTCCATATAAATTAACATGCCAAAAATATAACTTTCTCATTATCATATTTTATGGCTGTCCTTTACATGTGTATAAAATTATTGAATACAGGAAATTAGAAGTAAACTTCTAGCTTTGATCTAAACCAGTGAATGTTAATATAGAGAGTGAACAGAAAGCAAAACAAACATTTCCCACAGCACTGGCTGATTACAAATTAGTTGGGTTGTATTAAATGTTTTAGCAGTCTTCAGTACTTCATTGTATGGATTTCAACTCAGCTTTGAAGCAGTTCAAGCAAGGTATTTGGTTTCTCAAAAGTGATAAATGTTTACTAAACAAAATTTGGTTTAGGGGATTGCAATGAAAATAGCAGCATCTGTTAAGGCAAAAGGTATCATGAGGTAAGTGGTTCTTCCCTCATGAATTCTCTTTCCATTTTTGGGAGTGATTCCATTTTGCACTAGATCTGTGCCTGGCCAGTTCTATTATCCTGAGCAAGCAGTATCTTTTATGTTTACTTGAAGGGTTCATAGAAATAACTTCACATAATATAGCAATACTTTCAGAAAGTCTTTTGGCAACTCAGAAGGAGTACTTAAATTATGCTTGCATGAACAGATTTTTTTTTTTTACTAAAATCTATGATGTCAGTTGGATGTCCTGCCCTACAAACTCCCAGCCATTCTTCAACGGGCAGTCAGGTTCAGGAAGGACTCTGCTGTGAGGAGTACCAAGACCAGAGCTGAACCAGCCTTAGGAATAACTAGCTGCAAATAGAAGTAGCACTCATACTTGCAGCTTTGATGCGATACACCATCGATGTAATTACTCACAGCTTTGATGTAATGCAAGAAGCCTAAATCTGCCACTTGACAGAGAAAACTCAAACCCACCTTGTCTTTCAAATAAAAAAAGCTTAGCTCTTCTGGTAGGCTTATGAACTTGGTGCAGTTGTGTTGCAATTTCAAAATACCTATTGAATAACTGTCAAAAGTGGACTCTTTTCAGCTAACAGTATAGTCAGTATAACCAAGGTCTAAAATCATTACATTCTTCTGAGAAAGCAGCACTCCTGAAATCTAGAACTATTTTGCATCAGGCAAACTACCAGCCAGACTCAGTCATCATTTGCTCAGCTAGAATGCCACAACGAGTGCAGTTTAACAGAATTAACAATGCCAATTCCATATATAAAGATAGGAATTGCACGCAAGGATCCTTCTCTTTCCATCTGGCCTTCTCATATAAGCTCTTTACATACAATTAGGAGCTTACTTTTAAATGCAATCTGCTAATTTCAGATACCACTATTCTTTTACATGGTGTTTTAGCTTCATCCCTGCTGAAACGTATCTGGCATAATAGGATGATAGCTGCTTTTGTTTAATGCACAGAAGAGATGACTTTTCTGAGGCCTTTAAGACACACTTAGCAAATTGCATATCTGTACTTCACAGTGTAATGTTACCTGGAACAAGGACTAAAAAGATCACATGAGTCAGAGCGATATGAAACAACACTAGAGAATAAGCCACGGATTCTTACCCCCACTTTAATCCAAAAGACACACTTTTACCTGGCTGGTGACTAAAGGATTCCATGGACTGCGTTTGGAGCCTGCTCTGTGGCAGGTAATATATAGTACTGTTTCAGAGGGTCAACATCAATGAGCCTAAATGGAGAAAGTAATATACAACAGTCAGAGTCTTTTTGGATGCTTTCAGGAGACAGTTTGAATTGTAAGTACAGGTTCTCGCAAGAGACAATTTCACTGTCTCCACTAGAGTCGCAGTTTTCCAGGTCTAGAATATTAGTGTGTGAGTGTACCTCAGGTGTTGGAACAATTGCTGAGTTGCTCAGGAAAGTTGAAACAATGGCAGTGCTTTTGTTTTATTACATGGATTTTGCTGTAGACCTGTGTACTGGAACTAGAAGTTTGTATGCAAATAGCAATTAGATTGGTGCTGCTTTCTGGGCCTTATCATATGATACATTTAGTTTAATGCCAGATGTTCAAAACCAGTGGCAACAAAGATAGCTTGTTATAACTAAAAGAGAACAAATAATACCAGTCATGTCTGGCTCTTCATTTCAAAAGTAAGACCTCGTTCAAACTGCAAAGATCCAGTACTGGAAGATATCCCTGGCTTAGTTCTGCCTGGAAAATGTGTCTTGTCCTAAAAACATTGTAAGTACATTCTGCAGAGCTTGTAAGACAAGTGCTCAAGGAGATCTAGAATTTAATGAGCGCAAAGAAGACGGATGCATTTTAACTGAAGGTATGGAAATATTTGTTGGCTGTGTGTGGTCTCGCCAGCTCTGCAAAAGTGGCTAGTGCTTCAAAATTCATACTGGCAAATTTGCTATTGATCTCCATATAGAAACCACAGCATGATGTAGCACTGCATGGCTTGACTGGGAGCTGGACATTGGCAAATGCATGTGAGAAGAGGTCCAAAAACGGGAGAGCAGCTACAGATGTTTGACCTGAAATGTTTGATGCTTTTGCTTTATATTTCTTTAAAGCATATGAAGTTACCAAGGGACAAAACATTTTCAGGAAGAATAACCTAGAACTGGTTAGACAGGAGCAGGTTTTTTGAGATAAAGCACCAGACAGCTGACATGATGACAAGACCCAAAGACCTGTTAGCCACATCTACAGACTAATTCACTTCCAGCTGTCAAGGCATTCGGGCTACTGAGATGAAAAATATAACAGTGTTTGCTCTTACTCATAAAAAGCTAAAATGACGATGAAAGCAGTCTATCTGGAACACCTCTGTCTAGGGTACCTCAGCTTTTGCAGTTCTTGTAGAAAAAAACAAAGTCTATCTACCTGCCCACCTGTGCTGATGAAATTGTGGAAGGATGAAGAAAGAGGTTAAGGGAGCTATAAAGTCTGAGGGAAAGGAAGGGGAGAGCTGACTGCAGTCTCAGCATTTTTTTAGCTTGCCCCCGAATCTGTCACCAGATTTTCAGATCAGGTTTAGGAGCCTGATCAGAGCAAAGTGTCACTTCCCTCCTACCCACATGTTGGTGTCCTTTGCCTAGAAGGGGGAGGCTGTTGCCTTTCTATGCCTTGTCCTAATACAGATTTTTTGCACAATGACATCATGCACCCAAAATGAAGAACACAGAAGTGCTTTGCTGGACACAGCCATTGTACTATTTTTGCTTTGAAGAAGTACATTGGAAACAAGACGGGTTTCTTTTTTCTTTTTTTTTAATGCCCTAGAGCATGCAATTTAAGCAAATGTTAATTTTATTTAATATTAACCAACTAAAAATTCATCAAAACTACTTATCAGGCATGATTGTTCCCACATGCTTGAGACATCCTACTGAGGCAGAAGGAATTCCTTTCTGAAGGTTGTCACTCCTCTCCAGGGAATCAAAGGGTGCTTTGAAGGCTCTCTTAAAATAGACACCTCACTTTAGACAGCCAAAATCAGATTAACTAAAATCTACCCATGACAGTTGAGACGCAGACTACTGAATCCAATAGAAAGATTCATGAAAACCAATAAAGTCAGCAGGACTGCTCAAATTTAACCATCTGGCAAAAGTTTTCATGGTTAATTTTAAAGGCAAGGCTGTTCAGCACCTTGCAGGACCATTACTTGTTTTACACCTAAATCATGCATAAAAATGTAAGTACATGAATATTTATGTGCTGAAGAAAGATCGGGTCGTAAAGACTTATGAGAAGAAGTGCTGGAGCCCAGCTGTCAGAAACTCCTGCCAAGCTAGCCATCTGTCTATAATCACACATCTATCAGTTTTCTGTCTGTAATTACACGTGTCTGTCAATGCCCTCCTCATCCCGAATGCAGACTTCAAAGAATTCAGGTTGTCTCTTGAAAAATCTGATCTTTCCTCTGCTTCCTACTTCTCCCTTTCCCCTTCCTTTACGTACCTTGATTAGTTCTGCTTTTTTTTTTTTTTTGGGGGGGGGGGGTGGGGAGGGGAGGGGGGAATGACATCTGTATTTCATCAACTCAAGTATTGCAAGATTTCATTATTCTAATTTTAAGATATCGTAAAAGTTATCATTGTGAAAGAAGAGAATGAAGTTTCAGTTACTCAAAATGTCTTTTTATCACCCCTATCTTGGCTAAATAAGTAACTGTAGCCTAAAACACAAAAATAGCTTCTAATATAAGATCAATATTTTCATACTCCTTCCTTCGCAGGGTTTTGGAGATAAACACCTTGCAGAGAAATTCCTCAACCTTTTCATGCACTCAACAATGATGAAATGAAAACTGCCTTGTAATTTAAGAAAGCATTGCCAAAACTGAAAAAAAGAATTCAAGCTTTCATGGTACACATTTGAGGCCGTATCAGGAGTCATATGCAGCTTTCCTGTTTGTATTATGCAGTATGTGGACTAGAAGTTTATTTGGAACTACATTCATTTTCATACTGTATTAATGTGGAAACAGCTTTATCTGCCTAGATTAGTATCTGCATAGTCTGTTGCAAATACTTTTTGTCAAAATTTGCACTACTCTATGGTTAAACATTTTTTGTCTCTTCCAATATTCCTGATGTAATCTCATGTTGCTTTCTAAGTAACCAAGTAGACAAAAAACTAATGGACTATCTGCCTACCCATTCAGTCAGGAACAACTACTGGAATGTTTTAATATCTCTATGTGTCAAGATACTGGTGGCATTTTTTAATAAAAAAAAAGAAAAAAGGAAAAATTCACACTTGTCAATAGCAGCCTACAATAAGTGGACCTTAAAAAACATCATCTGCATTGCTATCTCGATGATGTGACCTGCATTCTGCACTTCACTGCTTCTGAAGCAGTCACTTCATCACTTTCTGCACTCTTACATTTTTAGCAGCAAAAAAAATGTTCTTTTAAATGATGATACACTTGTGTTTATTATGGATTCCACTTTCATGCTGTCTTCTGATAGTCTTATCATAACCACCTGAGGTTCTTCACATAAACTGCATGTGCCCTGCAACAATTACTGCTATCTTTACCAATCCTACAAAATTATTTTTCCATTTGTTCAGGAAATTGCACAGCTCTTTCTACTTAGGGAGTGTGTTGTGATTTACTAAAGAAATTGTTATTGCCATTGCTGCCAAAATTACAATCCCTATAAGGATGTAGCTCAGCCAGTAAAAAATGCTATGGTAGTTAAACTCAGACTTAATCTGCCTGCTCTGTACTGAGTCAGACATTAGATATTGTATTCTAAACAAACATCATTTAGTTATAATAAATATATGTGATAAAATGCTGTTTATTGACTGAGAGCTTGAGTACATAGCAATAAATCCTCAAGATAGCCTTCAACTATACCAAAAATACATTTCAGACTTTTTTGGAGGAGGTTGACATAGATATAATATATAAAGAAACAGAAGATTCTGCAGCTCACACAGCTCCACACAAAACTGTTAGTTTGATGAAGATCAGATGTCAGAGCTACCTGGGGATAAATGGAGTTTCACCAAAGGCAAGTTTGACTCAGTAATTCACAAGTCCCCCCTTGTCAGACACCTCTGCCTGGTAGAGGGTTTGCAGTGAAGGTGGCAATAAGCCCTGCTATGATACCTGTCTAGAAGCTTTCAAGGTCTGTCTAAAGAAAGTTTCACAACCCTGTTATACACACAGTAGGTACTAAAATCTAGACATAAAATACGCTAATGTCTCTTTGTGTTAAGTATCAATTTTTGCATAGCTATTAATGGCACTTCCCAAAAGAGCTTTTTTTTTCTTCTTGAGAACTGATCCTCATCTGGGTTCCAAGTAGAAGAAACAGCAAAAGTTGTCACACTGTGCTATAGATGTGATTTTACTTCATGGCAGTCTTGGGAGAAACAAACAAACAAACAAAGTAGCGTCTGTTTTATAAGTTTTGTGGATAGTTTTGTTTTAAGACCAATTTTTTGCAGGCTGAATTCTACAAGATTTTACTGATTAACTTTACTGAAGTTAACTCCTTAGTGTAGTTCTGCACAGATTCGATAGACTGGCTTCAAGGCTTATACCTGTAACAGGAGAATGAAATAAAAGATGGTCTTTCACTGCAAAGGAAGAGTTGGCAATGCCACCTGGCACTACATTTCTTTCTTTTGTTCCAGAATTCCCTTTCCTCATCTTGTTTGTCTTCTTACTTCAGCAACAAGGGGGATTTGATAGTAGAGAGTCCTTTATAAAATATGGCTCTAATTACTAATATCCTATCCTTACTACCTCATTTTCTGGAATTGCACTCTGAAGTATCAATACCTCCTTTCCCTCTCTGGGAATGTCCTGAGTTCATAGTCTAGACATGTTCTTGAATTAGCACCTTCTTTCTGCTTAAAATAGCCTTCCTGGGGGTCAGAACCATTTTAAGATAATTTCAAGATAGAATATTCCAACAGTGTTCTGCATTCACTGTATGCATTTCTTACCAAATGCGTAATACTTTGTTTTCCCTGAGCACTCTCTGGTGCATAATGAAGATGACCAAGCACTTTGTCAAAACTACCTTCCCTCTCTTTTTCTTCTGTTTCAGGAGTTCATGGCACCATGGATGAGAAAGTTGGGGCTGTTCAGCCTGGAGAAGAGAAGGCTGTGGGGAGACCTCATAGCAGCCTTCCAGTATCTG
>JANRGW010042001.1:0-14967 GCA_024733675.1 Psilopsiagon aymara
CTTGGGCAGAAGCTCTTCCCTGTGAGGGTGCTGAGCGCTGGCACAGGGTGCCCAGAGAAGCTGTGGCTGCCCCATCCATGGCAGTGCTCAATCCAGGTTGGACACAGGGGCTCGGAGCACCCTGCTCCATGGAAGGTGTCCCTGTGCATGGCAGGGGTTGGAGCTGGAGGAGCTTTAAGGTCCATTAAAACCCAAACCATTCCATTATTCTATGATTTATGTGCAAACCAGTGTTAGGAATATTACCTGATTGCTGTGCAGTGCTGCAGTGTCAGTGAATGTCACAGCACTGATCAGCACCTTCTTACTTCCCCGCTTCGGGCTGCAAGTTCACTGATGTAGCCCGCATGGCTTTGATGTAGCATCAGTGGCTGCTCAGAGCTGCCTCGTGTTTTGGGTATTACTGACTTGGGCTCTTATTTCTGTCTGGATTTTGCTTGAACTTTCTTGCCCTGAAGCAGTTCTTCACAATGTGCCTGTCAGATTAAAAGTCAAACTTTCAAATACCTCCTCCAGCTCTTCGGGGCTTAGTTTCAAGTTTATGAATGTCATAGTAAGGTCATATTGTAGCCAAAGGGTTGTGCCACAAGCATTATTCATGTTGGTTCAAATCAGTTATGGGTATTTTGGTTGCCAGGAGATGCAGGCAGCTAGTTGAGGAGATCAGAGAAGAGGCAGGCAGGCCATGGGGCAGAAGGAATTGACATGAAGAAAGCTTAAAAGGGCCTGTATAGCTCAGCTAAGCCACATCAAAGAGTGCACAGCAATATTGGAAGGGTTTAACATAGCAGCAAAAGAAGAGATATTGAGCAGAGGGCAAGAAGTTATAATTGTTCTGTGAAATGAAATGAGCAGCCTGAATTCAACAACAGGAAGAAAGCTTCTGATAATGAATCTTTTAGCTAGCTATGGGTGGCTTTTGACGGGGGATTCTTTGGGCTCTGTTCCATATTACCAGTTAAAGCATGTAAAACAGTAAAATGGAAAAGTCTCACATCAGGAACAAAGAAGCCCCTTGGAGGAATTTGGTTTCAGCTGTGTTTTCGAGGTGGAATGCTGGGTGTTGAAGGCATTAAAGAGCAGCTTGTGCCCCAGTAACCAGGTCTTAAAAAATACTGCCCTAATGCTTATTTCCCTGTCAATCCTGAAAAAAGGCAGAGGAAGCAAGTTCAGAATAGTGGGAGCCCCTGCCAGGAGACTTGATAAAGCAAACACCAGTAAGAGAAACAGCCCTAACTTAGGTGATGTGTCTTCGGCATTGTCTTTGTGTGCAGGGGCTGCCTTGTACCGGCGACTGAAGGAGTATCTCATGAGCGAAGAGCAGCTAAAGGAAAATGGTTACCCAATGCCTCACCCAGAGAAGCCAGGCCGTGCTGTCCTCTTCACTGCAGAGGAGAAGAAAACAACTGACTGTAAGCTCTGCTGGCTCTTTTGTTCTGCCAGGTTTGCTAGATCCATCACAACTGGACGTGCCTGTCCGGCTTGCAAGTGCTCTTTATGCATAAGCATATTCATGGTCCTCATGTGTTCCATTTGTGATGGGGCTCCTTGGGTGTGACCTCTGTCTCTGCAGGGCAGCTAGTGGCTGAGGAGGGGAGTGTGGCTGCAGGAGTCTGCTGTGTAGGATGTGATTTCTAACACAAGGTTTAGGGTTTGTGGCCCATGGGGCTGTGAGGCTGAGGAAGGTTTCTGGTTGCTGCCAAAGAACATGAATTGGTCAGGTTGCCTCCCTGGACAAGCTACCTTCCTTGCACCAGCTTGGAGGCTGCCTGCTGCTTTTGCAATGGAAGTGGTTGGAGAGAGGCTCCTGCTCAGCATCTGATGATGCTCGCCTCTTGCAGAGGAAGGATTTTTGTGTGTCTCTATGCACACTGAACTGCTGCTACAGTGGGATGGTTGTGCATCATGTCTTGCTGGTTTGGCTTGCATAGGTTTCTGCTTGATCTGTTGACAGCACTGGGCCAAGTAGTTTCCAAAAGCCCTGTTTGCAACAGGACAAAATGACCCCCCCAGGTTTCCTCAGGATAGGAAAGGGTCTTCCTGTTTCTGAACTCCTGTAGCAGGATTTGTGCTTCTCAGACTGATTAGAGCAGGCTGTGGTGCAGTAGGGATAAAACAGATACTTGGGCTGTATTTTGAGGTGCATTGCCCCACTCCTCTGAGCATCTCTTTGGAGAGACCTTGCTGAAGTGTGTTAAGTGCTCATCCATGTTAACACCTTGTGTCTACATTTGTCCTGTGGTTGCTGAAGCAACCTGTACGAAAGCTCTCTTGCATTAACACTGTCAAGTACTGTATTTGTCAGAGCCCTTTTCTCCAGTGAACAGCCAGCTCCTTCAGAAGCTTCTGAGATTATATTCCTGGTTCGGTTTCTGTAATGTCCTGCAGATGTTGCAGGATCTTTGAATTTGTCCTTAGTAGCTACTGCTGGTCTGTTAATGCAGTGGCCGTGGTCAGTGGACAAAAATGGTCTAGACTTGTGTCAGGGAGAGCTGGGAATGTGCTAGCAGCTTAAATGCCCACACTCTGGGAACTGCAGAAATCAGTCGACCCTTTTTCTGTGGCTTTTTGCATCTCTCTTCTCTGAACTGTGGGCAGTAGAAGCACAGATGAGAGGAGGGAGAAGTCTGTAACTGCCCCCTTGGTGGAGCAGGCATGCCTGGGTTTAGATGCTGGATAATCCTTATAGCCAGGAAGAGCTAGAACGTCATTTGGAAGTGACAAGGCACAGATTCCCTGGAAACCAGGCTTTGTTAGCTCCCGTGTCCAAAGAATGACTTATTTATCCTGTTCCTTAAGATAACTGTATTGGAGTACAACATAATTTGCTGTGGATGGAGAAATAATGCAGCAAATGTTGATGTGAACTGTATTGAAGCTGATGTTGCACACCAGAACCTGCAGGCAATCTGTGAGAAGTGGTTGGGAGAGCAAATGCTACAGGACTGCAGTTTTAGAGGGATTGTTGTGTCTTTGTGGGAGCTGGAAACGACATTTGGAATCCCTTCTAACAGGAAGAGTTGTTTCACCAGTATTTGGGTCTTCAGTGATTCTGATTTACTTCTGCTTTGGCCAAGTTAAAGAGATGAAGGATTTCTAGTGACCTGACTCTTGCTTCTCTCTTCTCTTAAAGCCTCCTGCAGGATTTGTTGTCGCTGTGGCACCGAGTACATGGTCTCAGCCTCTGGAACCTGCATTCGCAAAGAGGAGTGTGTCCATCACTGGGGAAGGCTGCGCAAGCAGAGAGGTATAGCAAAGCCCTTCAGAGAGGGCTTAGTTACATGCTAGCTGTGCTCCAGGCTCCAAACAGTCTTCCTCGAGCACATCCTGCCTCGGGGTTGAGTTGCTGTGGAGTATTTTGTGGCTTGTCACGCTGCCAGGTGGTGACAGTTCCGAGTTTTGTCACTGGGTGGCCCTGCCGCTGCTGAAATAGCCTTGCAAAGAGCTGCTGGGGAGTAGTGGTGTGGTCCTGAAAATGTACCCCTGGGGCTGGAGCAGAGGTTGTTCATCTTTCTGGTTAAAAAGAGTAAAAGAGAAAACAAACCTTCCTGTGCCAATTGAAAAGAGTCAGCCTTTTCAGGAGGCTGACTGGAGAGCACGAGATGTCTGTCACTGCCCAGCAGAGTTTACTGGTCATTTACAGGCAGACACGAACTGGTTTGAACTCTGCTGTGGTTTTCCATCAGAGCATCCAGGCTTCTAGAGTTTATCTGCCTGAGTATGGGAAACGTAAGCTCTTTAGGTTGCTATGTGTGAATCCATACTTATTTTCCCCTTTTGTTTGACACATTATTATTGCTGTGCTCATCCCGGGTATCTCTGCATGTGAGAGCTAAAGAGAGATCTCTTGCTTAACAGGTCTCTCCTCTTTGACTCTTATCTCTTGCTCTTTCAGTGCCAGGTGGATGGGAAACTCATTACAGCTGCTGCTCAGGAGCTGTGGGTTCACCCGGCTGCCAGGTTGCTAAAGTAAGTTATTGAGCAGCACCTTTTTGTTCTCAATGACATTTGTCCTCTGCTTACAGCGCTGATGGCTGTGTGATTGTTGCACATGCCTTTAGAAGAACTGTGTACTTCTAAGAAGTACTTAAATGATATGCCAAGGTAGGAGAATTCAGTGTTTGGCAGGAGGGAGGAGACTGAGCTGTCTGGAGTGAGGTGGTTTCATTTGTTCTAAGCAAATGTCAGTGGATTAAGCTGCCCAGCAAAAGCTCAAATACAGACTTCTTTAAGGAAACATTGAAGAAATGAGAAATAAAAGATTTCCTTGCAAGGAGCAGTCCTGGGGCCTTGATAACTGTGTGCCTAAACCTTTTTCCTATTTATATCTTTCCCAGAAGCCCGTGCTAAGTAACTTTCTGCTGTGGGCCAGATCTTCTCATAGTTTTCTGTTTACTACATACCCTTTGTTGTCCTAAGAGGAGGAACCTTCCCAAGGAGCTTGTTGGAACTCATAAATATTACTTCTCTTAAGGAGTAAGAGGGGGAAGGGATCCCAGCACTAGAAAGCAGGATGAAAAACCTGCTCAGGGATGGAGTTTTGGCCCTTTGATATAGCTGAACAGGGTTATGTCCCGTGAAGGAGGCTCCACGTGTCTAAAGCATCTTCTTGTCCCACTGTTTTAAAGACCTCAAGTGATACAGGGCCAGCAAGGCTGGCTGTAGGTTCTGGAGAGGTGTGGGTCCTTATTCTGGCCAAAAGCTAGAGCTGGGAAGTGAATTGTGGGGCAAAATCCAAGCTTCTTAAATAGGAAGAATTGTTGTATGCTTCTGAAATAGGACGAATTGTCTAGAAAAGCTTGCGCTGTGCAGCCTGAAGTGAGGCATGGATTGGATCAGGCAAGCTGCTACTTCTGTTTCTTTTTCCTGTGCAATGAGGATCTCTTTTTAATTGGTGTTCCAAAAACCATCCAGCAGGGAAGTTGGGAGAAATTGGTAGGGCTATAAAAATATGACTGCTCTGCATGTTTTTGCATGGCTGTTGTAGACCATAAACCCTCATGGCCTTCTGAAAAACACACAATGTCTCTAATAGGTTTCTACTTAATGAAGCATGATGCCAGTGCTCCAGGGCTCAGGCATCCTTTCACATCTGCCTCCTCGTTGTTGTGCTGCAGCACATCTCTATGTTCTTCTGACTTTCTTGGTTTTCTTATTGAAATGAATGAATTTCACAGGGTCCTTTGGTAGATTTAAGGTTGGAGTCTATAGCCTGCTCAGGATGAGGGTATACAATGAGAGATACTGGGGAGCACAGTATCTTTCAGTGTTAAAGGGCGTTGAATAGAGTAAATATTTGTAATAAGAGGCTGTTCTAAGTAAGGAGATCTGTAGCTGCTTAGCAAAGCAGATCGGTGTCTTCCAAATACATTGGAGATTGATGGGCCTGTCTGGATTAGGCTGCAATTAGCCAGTGTGGCAGGAGATGGCAGGATGGAGCTGTGCTCGTACCTACTGCTCCACAGAAGCAGATGGGGCTGAAGCTGATGTTCTTTGTGATAACTGAGTCTGCTTCTTTGGTCAGAAAAACACAAGCAACTTCTCTGCCCTCCTGTCAGCAAGGAAGAATCAGACAGCTGAGAATATCTGCAGAAGTGTTCAAGGCCAGGTTGGATGGGGCTTGGAGCAGCCTGCTTGTCCTGGGTTCAGCAGTAGCAGTCCTTTTTCTCCTTTTTGGTGGCTGGTGCAGCTCTGTGTTTTTGACTTTCGGCCTGGGAACAGCACTGATAACACCGATGTTTTTAGTTACTGCTTAGAACACTTTGGTCTGGCCAAGGACTTTCTGAGCCTCATGCTCTGCCAGGGAGGAGGGGAAGCTGGGAGGAAGCAGAGACAGGATGCCTGATCCAAACTGACCAAAGAGGTATTCCATACCACAGCACGTCATGCCCAGGATAGAAAAAACTGGGGACAGGAACCCGGAAGAGTTCAGTTCACAGCTCTGTCGTCGGGTGGTGAGCAGTTGTATCCTCTTCCCTTGTATTTCCCTGGTCGTTATTGTTATTGGTGGCAGCAGCAGTGGTTTGTGTTATACCTTAGTTACTGGGCTGTTCTTATCTCAACCTGTGGGAGTTGCATTCTTTCGATTCTTCTCCCCATTCATGCCCCCCCTCGGAGTTGGGGGGAAGAAGGAGTGGGGCGTGAGTGAGCAAACTGCGTGTTTTACAGCTTAAACCATGACACTGCTCTAGTGGAAGGTGTCCCTGCCTGTGGCAGGGGGTTGGAAGTGAGTGAGCTTTAAGGTCCCTTCCAACCCAAACCGTTCCATGATTCTGTGATCAACTACTGTAGAAAATCACCTCTTTTCTTTCCCTCACTGCCCAGTTATATTGTATGACAGAGGGAGAGAGGGGCTTGAGCTGCAAGGGAGAAAAACATTCACTGGCTGTTGGCCTGGTAATCTGCAGTCTCTGTAGCAAACCAGATTCATGGGCAAGTGTGGCCTCTTGCTCCTGGGAAGCAACTAACCATGAGGCCTTTGAACTTTGGATAAAGGCACAGATTGGATTTGGTGTTGTCCCTCCCTTGTTAATGTCCAATGATGCAGTTCTCAGCACTGTGGCTGTGCCTGCAGTGAAAACTTGTGCAGGAATATATGCAAAGGTTCTCCATCTCATTACAGGTTTCAGCTTTACAAGTGCCTCAGTTCCTGTCTCTCCAGTCTTTCTATCCTGAGACAAACAAGTACAGTTTGACTCCGGGTAGGGTGAGATCTGTGAGAAGCACAATGAAGGAGGCTGTACACAGGCTGCTGTGTGCAAATACATTGAGATTTAAGGATAGACAAAACTTAAACAAAACAAAACGCCCTCTGGGAAGTAAGGGAGAGACACCTCTGGGTGTGGTGCTGCAGTTTAACCATGTTAGTGGGTAAAAGGGCAGTCACAGCCTCTGCCTTGCCCTCCATTACCTCTTCCTGCTTCCCCTGGTGCCGTGGGGCAAGCAACCGAATCACTGCAATCCTGGAGTTTAAAGCTTAAGCCAGGAAGGCTTTCAGGCTGACCAGGTAGGGTGGATCTGTGGCTGCAGAGAGCAGGAATGCCTGTTGCAGCAGTGGCTTAGTGTTGCATTGGCTTAAGCCACTCATGAAGTCACTTCCTGAGTTTTCCTGCTGGCTCAGGGAAGCTCTTCAGTGCTGGATCTTGTTGATCCTAGAGCTTTAGCTGGGGATAATGAAGGGTGGTTGGAAGGACTCTCTATCTGTTGCCTGAAGTGCTGGTAGGCAGCAGACCGTGCTTGTTTGTGAACTCTGGTTTTGGAATACAGTGGTATTTATCTGTACACACACATAGATGTGTGCTCTCTATGGGCTGTGATACATCCAGTGCTAATGCTTGAATGAGGACGTCTGGGATTAGAATCCTGCACCTGGGCGTGTCTCAGCCTCAGGCTAAAGTGGGAACCCATCAGCTGGAGTTAGATCAGTGTAAGACTCAGTGTGACCCTTCCTGGGGAATTTCATTCTGAATTCAAAGTTGAAAGTCCTTAGATGAGTGATGTCTTGTTCCTACTCAGTATGATGCCAGTGGGCCTGGTCTGGCTTTGGAATCAGGGTTGCACATGGCTATGTTTGCTGTTGTGGTGAGGTTCTCTGGCTGGCAGGCAGAACTTCCACCTTATTAACCTCTAGAACTGATAACAGAAATATTCCTGTGTGAGTGGACTTTGAGTGGGAGGTTCAATTGGAGTGGACTTTTTGGATTCTTGTTCCTACCATCAACGATTGTCCATCACATCCCTGTTTTTGTTGTCTTTCAGCAACACGTCCATGATGGGAGGAAGGAGAACCTTGATGGCTTTGTGAAGACTTTTGAGAAGTTGCCTACAACTGATGGCTACCCTGGAATCTACGCATTAGACTGTGAAATGGTGGGTTCCTGATGATAGGAATTCCCTTTTTGGGGTAGCCTGAGGGTGTGCTACAGGTGGCTGAAGGAAAGCTCTGTTTCCTTACCATCTTCTTTCCTTTCTACTCTGGACTCTAAATCATAGTGGTCCTGTGCATTTAAATTAGCTCTTATTAATGAGTTCTAGCAGTGTGTGTTTCATCTGGGGACCCTTGAAAAGCTCTAGCTTGCTGGCCAGTACTGAGCAGTGTTTGTTGCGTGGCCTGGCTACTCTGGGTGTGCTGCATTCTGGGAGTACTCTGCAGTCCTCCCAGGAATGGCTCCATTGGTACCACTTGTCTTCATGTCTGCTCTGTTGCTTGCAGTGCTACACTAAGCAAGGACTGGAGCTGACAAGAGTAACAGTGATCAACTCTGACCTGAAAGTGGTATATGACACCTTTGTCAAACCAGACACCAAGGTGGTGGACTACAACACCAGGTAAGGACGGCATTCCTTGAGTCCCAGGTCTGTGCTCAGAATCAGGAAGTGAGGAGGAATGGCTGGGAGCACTTGTTGAAACTGCACTGACCACCACTTCCTAAGGGCTGGGACACTTTGGCCCTGAGGTGTGTTCCTTTAGTGAAGGGGGCCCTCCCTTCTGCTCTCACTCTGCAGATTCTCAGGTGTGACAGAGGAGGACCTGGAGAACACTAGCATCACCCTGCGGGATGTCCAAGCCGTCCTACTGAACATGTTCAGTGCAGATACCATTTTGATAGGGCACAGCTTGGAAAGTGACTTATTTGCACTAAAGGTAACTTGCTTGTCTTGTATTTATGCCTCCCTCTACTTCTGTCCCGCCCTGGTATGTGTTAGCTGTCTCCTTTAAATTTAGGAGCTGTTTCTTTCCAGGAGCCAGGAGGACACAATAGATCCCTCTTGTCTCTGAGCCAGTGTGAAGCTGTCTGTGGTGGAAAAGCAAGGGAGTAGGTCATATGTGTCCCTCATGGCATTACCATGAAGGAGGGTGAAAAGACTGTTGGAAGAGAGAACAGAGGTTGGAAGGACTGATCCCAAATCATTTGCCTTTCACCCCTGCCATACAGTCAAGAGTCCTTTGATGGTGTCAGCATCCTTTGACTGTGACCCTGGTTTGAAGATGTGCTCAGAATCACAGCATGAACAGGGGAGGCTCTGGAGTCCCCTGTGACCTCTGGGTGTCCACAGTAACTGTTTTAGAAACAGGAGAGGCCTCTTTTTTCCCTCTGCCACAGGGGATAATTCTCACAGTTTCTCTCCCGGTGTTGAAATGTCTGTTTTCTCTGAGCGAGGTCCTCTGCTTGGGTTGCTATGATTTGTGGTGTTACTTGGATCAAGCGATTTTGACCTTTCATCTGTCTTGTTTTCTGCCTGGCCCTTGTCAGTCTGACCTGCACATCTCTCAGCCATACCTGCTGTCCTGCAAGGGAGGTCTGTCCTCTGCCCTTGCACTCTGAACACAGATCCCCAGGGGCTTGGCCAGGGGCACCAAGAAAGCGTGCAGGAGGAAGGAGCTGAGTCTTTAGTCTGTGCTCACAAGCCAGAGCTTCCTCCAGCCATTCTTTATCATGCAGCTGCTTTGATGAAGAAGCTGTGGCTGCCAATTGATGGCAGTGGTTTGGAAGCAGGAGGTTTTAATGCCTGCAAAGCGCTTTACCTCTCCATGGCACCCTTTATCTCAGCCTCTCAGAGCGTTCATCATCATCATCAAAAAATTATTTACAGTTTTAACAGTGCAAGATGACTTTGTTGGCCTCTTAGAGGCATGATTCTCTCTCAGCAGTGCAGACACTGCCAAGAGAACGAACCCAAGAGCAATAAAGCAGAGTGTGACAGGCAGTGGCATGTCAAGTCGTAATGTCTGAGGGCCGTGGCAGTAAAGTCGACATCTCGCTAATGGCCATGGCAAGCTCCAAATGGTGATAGCATTCCCATTTTGATTTAAAGCTATATTATCCTATTTCCCCACTCTTCCTGATCTCCATAAGTAATTATCATTGGGCCTGGGTGGGTGCCAAACTTGACTGCAGTCGAGGAGAGATTATCCTTAATGTTGGCAATTCTGTACTCCAAAGGGTGTAGCAGGTTGTTGCTGTTAAACTCCAGCTGTTCTCAGGCATTACAGAGCTGGGCTGTGAAACTATTAATGACCAAGATATGAATTGTCCTGCAACATGAGCTGGTGCATAAGAAGAGTCAAGGCAGAGGAGGAGACTGGATCATCAGGGTCCTGTCTGTGTCATCCTGTGTTGAGCTGGGCAGAGCTGTCTTTTGTTCAGGCACACAGGTCTGTCTCTGCATCTTACTCCTGAACTTGAGATGTGGGTCTACATTCATCCACATTCCTTTAGCTCTCATTGAACTTGTGCCAACAGAGGATTAACCTGATTTTAGCCTGAGAGTATGAAAGTAGTATTTGAAGAAAGCCATCTTACCCTGTGTTTATGGACTCCTGTCAAACGTGGCCCTTTGGCCCTCCACAGGGCCCCTTGGTGCAGGGTAGGTAGCATGTGGACCGGTTCAGCATCTTCCTCCACCACGATGACGCTTCATACCTAGAGGATGGCAAACCTCTTGCCTCTCCTATGTGCCCAGGCACTTTGACCCAGCTGTGGGACCAGCCCAGGCCTCCCTCCCACGCACTGTGTTGTTCCTTATGCCCAGAAGTACAATATCTGTGTCTCATTTCATCCTTGCTTAGCTGGCACTGGTTAAAAACTTCCTGGTGACTCATTGATGACGGACTGGAGGTTTTCAGGTCAGTTTGCACCTTTAAGGTTATGCCTTTTCTGTAGAAGCAGTGTCATGTGCAGTGGATTGAGAACAGTTTTGACTTGCATATCCTTCCCACAGTTTTCCACATCTTGAGAAACAGCTGAAAGGCTGTTACAGGCTTTGTGGGGTCAGTTGGTTCCTTGGCTTGGTTTTTCATTGTAAAAGACACTCGGAGCTATGCCAGCTTCTCCAGGCCAGGGGATTAAGAATTGGCCTGGCCTCTCATTTGATTTATACAGATTGGAGCAGCCCTGAATGTCTGCTGCTGTGAAGGTGCAGTTAGGCAGGGCTTTGACGGCAGGCATGTTGGCTGGCAGAGCACTGGGAAGCCTGTGTGCACGCATCCTTCAAGGGGGAGTCATCTTTGATTCACCCAAAGCCTCTTGCAGGACTGGTTGGGCTGGAGCTTGGTGACAGCATTACACAGAGCCCAAGAGCCTGACCGGAAGGAGGATTGCTTTAGCATGGTTAATCCTAAGGAGTGTCCATCCCTGTGGGAGAGGGAAAATAAGCATGTTTCTTTCCTGCTCCCTCCCTCCAGCTTATCCATGGCACAGTGGTGGATACCGCCATCGTCTTTCCCCACCGCCTGGGTTTGCCTTACAAACGGGCTCTCCGAACACTGATGGCAGACTACCTCAAGCGCATCATCCAGGACAATGGTGAGAACACAGAGGAGCTCAGAGTGGGGGTCTCGTGTCCCATCCCATCGGGTTGGGACAATTAGACCTGCCTTTCTCTGCTCTCCCCAAGCCCCATCCTCTTGCTCCTAATCTTTCTTTTGCCCTGCACAGTATTTGGTAGTAGCTGTGAATGGGCAGCATACAAAGTCTCTACCACAGTTTGAGCCCTGTTCTGAGGGCCAGCAGCACTTGCTTCTTCCTCTCTGTGCTAAGCAGGAACCAAAGAAGTGGTGCGAGAAGGCCAGAAGTAGCTCTGTCAAGGCTATGTCGTGCCCTCCCTCCCCTCGCTGGCAAAATGAGATTGACCTTCCTGTTTGAAGCATGGCATGTTCCTTTTAGTCTTCCTTGAGCACACTAGAAACATACTGCTGAGGAAATTGAGGCCTCTCTGACCAGCTACTCCATAGCCTGAGGTCCTACAGACTAACAGGGCTTCAGCCCTTAATTTCAACAAGGGAATGGTGTCAAGCTGAAGTCCAGCAAAGCATGTTTAGTGGAAATCCATCACTGTTGTTCATGATGATCACAGACACCCCTGTGGTTGCTGTGGCAGAGAGCAGCAGCGTGAGGCAGGATGTTGTCTCAGGAAGCCTTGCTCTGTGCTGTCAGCAGCCCCTGCGCAGCAGAGGGACTGCAGGGCTGTGGTGGTAACTGCCATCCTTGTCATTCTCTCCGCAGTGGAAGGGCATGACTCCAGTGAAGATGCCAGAGCTTGCATGGAGCTAATGGTCTGGAAGATCAAAGAAGATGCTAAAGTGAAACGATGACTTGCGCTTTCTCTCTCTCCTGTCCCTCCTCCACCTCTTTGAAGCAGTGCAATAAATACTCAGAGTAACACTGTCCACCTGTACGCAGCAGCATGCAACCCCAGGCTCCCCATGCACTCCCAGGTAGCTATGGGACCTCAGGACTCCTGCTGGCACTGCTGAATGGCACCAGCCTTCTGCTTGCAGGTCCCTCTGTCCAGATAGTGGCTGTCAGATCCTCTTTACTCCACCTGAGGGATGCTCTGTGGTACAATTGCCTTGTCAGCAAGGCAAAGGTGGTTTTGAGTAGCACAACCAGAGAAAGAGCTGCTTGGTTCCTAGAAGAAGCTTTTAGAGGTAGGTCAGATATGTGCAGAAGGATCTTTTTGGTTCAGTTAAAAGTAGATCTTTTTCCTTTTCTTTCAAATGTAACATAAATTGCCTCTGTGCTCTAAAGCTGGTGGATTCCCACAGTGTTTGGAGATGGGGGAGATGGAAGAAAGTTGGGCAGGAAGCTGTAAAGTGAATGGATTGCAGTTTGTGTGTGAAGGGCAAGCAAAGGGTGCTGATTGCTGAGGATCAAGCCATGTGGGAGGAGATCCTAGTGCAGTCCTACTGTGGAGGAGAAAGCCAGAGCCACAGGAGACAGAGGTTATCTCTGAGTGCATGTGGTGGGAGCAGCAGGTCAGAAAGGAATGAGATGGGTCAAGGGGAATTACTGCCTGTTGCAACCCAGGTGATCTCTTCAGTGAGGGCTGGTGTCCTGCTGCTGCAGTTGCTGCAGAAGGGGCAAACCACCAATGTCAGCCCTTGGTCAGAGCTGAGGGAGCTGTGCATGTGGTAGTGAGGCAAGGGACAGAGGGGCTTGGACAAACTGGGCTCCCAGAGCCAAGCAGCAGCTTGCAGCCTTCCAGGGGAGGAGAGTGGGAAGAGCAGGCATTTGCAGGTTAGGATCATAGAATCATCTGGGTTGGAAAAGGCCTTTGAGATCATCAGGTCCAACCTGAGCTTCCAACGTGTCTCCAGTGAGCTTGTCTGTAAAGGTTTTTGGGAGGACCTAGGTGTAAGATTGCACCTAAGGGTGGCCCTGCGCAACTTCCCACCAGTCTGCCCCTGAGAGCAGGGGCTTGGTGCAGGCAAGAGCAAAAGCAATAGTAAAAATGACTCTTTTAAACCAGTTTCTACATTGGTTGTTTAGAGAAGAGCAAAAGATCCAGAAGCTCTCTGACCCCTTGGACAAAAGCAACTGTCCAGAGTGTGGCTCCATCACACTTGCAGCGGCTGCAGCAGCAGCATGGGCGCAGTGGAGGCTCTGGTTGGGGCGCAGCAGAGCTGCTTGAAGTGGTCCCTGATAGATGTGGTTCTGTAGCTGAAGTCCAGGCAGCAGCTTAGCCCCGTTCTTAGCACAGGGACTGCTTCAGCTGGAACAGTCGCTGCTGATGGCCCTGGCACGGGTGACTGCATGGCTCCGGAGGCGGCGCGGTGCGGGGCTGTGGTTCCTGTTGGAGCTGGGTCTGGCTCACTCCTCTGGACCCACAGGCAGTGCTGGGTTGGGGTTTGGGGATGTGCTGTGTGTCCCCAGCACATCCTGTCACCTCTCCCACCTCCATGCCAGTGTGGTGGTGGGGAGGAGCATGGGCTTGCGGGGTGCTGGTGTGTGCGCAAGCGCTGGGAAGCTCTCCCCATCCCACTGCTGTCCTTGGAGGTGAGGATGTGGCTTGCAGGGCCTGAGCTCTGCCAGGCTCTCCTGAAGCCACCAGCAGCAGTGGGGACTGTACAGGTCCCTGTTACTGCTGAGCCCTCCTGGGTTGCTTCTGGTGGGCAGCAGCACGGGCTCCCAGCCTGTTTGTTATCCCAGCTTTCAGGCTGTGCAGCTCCCTGCTGCTCCCCCACCGCTCCATAGGGCACATCACATAGAATGGGATCACATCCAGCTCTCCTTTGCTGTGTGTTGCAGCTGCCTCCTTCCCTGCTGTGGAGCTTCCATGTGAAGCAGCCTTGGGACACCTTGTCTGGTCCTCCTCTCCCGTTGCCTGTGGGGAACAATCTGTTCCTGCCCAGGCTGCAGGAGAGATGGGAAGTTCAGAGCTTCCTACCCAGGCAGGGAAGGTTTGTTCCCGCTTCTGCCTCTTCCTTCTTCATCCCCCTGTTTATCTTCCCCCTTGGCTGCAGTGTACCTGGAGCAGCATCCATGTACCCTGCAGCCACATCAGATCTCAGAGCTGGCTCTTGCCTCCAGGCTCCCCTATTACTCACAGGCGGTCCCAGCTCCCAGCCCTCTCCCACATCTGCCTTCCCTGGAAAAGCCAGCATGTTGCTAACATGAACCTGATGTGCTGGCATCCTGCTTGGGGGGCTGATTGCTTGGCTGGATCCCACCCCCTGGCCTTGGGAAGGCAGTGCATTGCTGCAGGGTGCATTCCTCTGGGAGTGAGTCCCTGCAGCCCAGGGGACCTCACTCATTCCCTTTCCCCACAGTTCACTTGGGACCCCCTAAAATGAAGCTTCTGCTTCCACCTGCGCTGTCACTGTGGGTCCCAGCAAGTGCTGGACCTCTTTAACACTGTAAAACCAGGAGCTTGTGGTTGCGGAGAGGGTTTTGGGTTGTACAGAACTGTTGTAACCTGTAACTTTTGTAATTGTTTTTAATAAAAGGGTGTTGACTTAAATGCATGCTCCTGAGTCTGGGTCTGCTCTGTGGCTGAATCAGGGAGGAGGGATGCTGGAGCTATCCCAGAGGTGAGGAGGACCTGGGCAGGCTTCCCTGGAGCATCGCTTTAATTTGCTGACAGGCCAAGGGAATGGCTTTAACTGCCCGAGGGGAGACTGAGATGAGCTCTGAGGCAGAAGCTCTTCCCTGTGAGGGTGCTGAGCGCTGGCACAGGGTGCCCAGA
>JANRGW010042002.1:0-26578 GCA_024733675.1 Psilopsiagon aymara
GGAGACCTCATAGCAGCCTTCCAGTATCTGAAGGGGGCCTATAGGGATGCTGGGGAGGGACTCTTCATTAGGGACCACAGTGATAGGACAAGGAGTAATGCGTTCGAACTTAAGCAGGGGAAGTTTAGATTAGATATGAGGAAGAAGTTCTTTACTGTAAGGGTGGTGAGGAACTGGAATGAGTTGCCCAGGGACGTTGTGAATGCTCCATCCCTGGCAGTGTTCAAGGCTGGGCTGGACATAGTTTTGGGTGGCATGGTTTAGTGTGAGGTGTCTCTGCCCATGTCAGGATGGTTGTAACTAGATGATCTTAAGGTCCCTTCCAACCCTAACCATTCTATGATTCTACGATTCTCAGCTTCCTTGGGCAACCCATTCCATTGCCTCACCATCCTTACATTAAAGAACTTCTTCCTTTTATCCAATCTAAACTTCCCCTCTTTAAGTTTGATCCTGTTAGCCCTTGTCCTACCAGTACAGTCCCTAATGAAGAGTCCCTCCCCAGCATCCTTTTAGGTCCCCCTTCAGATATTGGAAGACTGCTATGATGTCTCCTCACATGATGTTAACTTGTTCAGATAGAATGTCTTACTTGTCTCAACCACAAATTAAGTAACGGAAACATTAATAAATGGAAATGCTTCATATATTTTATGCAATAAAATATAGTGATTTCTGGGAATGGAAAATAGCTTCAATGGAGTTATGGAAGAGAAGACCATGGACCATTAATTTTTGGAATTTCCTGATCTGAGTGGTTGATTGAGCAACCTCAGTGCTGCATTTGATGCTAGACTTTTCGTTTGACCATGTACGCATTTTATACACTTCACATATTTTAACATAACCTGTATGGGTATTTTTGTTTCTGAAACACTTGGAAGGCGTGATTTTGTTCTGAGGGGAAAGTTCAGTGTACATATAGCGTGTGTATCTTGTTTGTGAGAGTATAGGTGACTCTGAAATTCTCAGAAACATTGTATCTTAAAGGATTTACTTCTGGGATTCAATATGCGTGTCAAGCATGTCTGGTTTTCCATCATGTGGAAGAAGGAAAAATGTCTTGGTTGGCTATGAGTTTTTAGATCTGATACTATTGCATGTTTGTGGGTGGTCTCCCAGGGAAGTGCAGAGTCAATCCCATTCCGGCTGTTCCGGGTGTTTAAATTGATAATTGTCTCTACCTCATAACCTTGCCAGTTCTTCTAACTGCATAGATGCATGCCTCATGTTCTGGTGGCCTCAGGTTATATTTAAGATAAAGAGCTGTGATATTTGTGAGTGCACGGGCACATTCAGCTGCATTGGCCTGAGATCAAACCTTTGAAATCATGTGTTGAAGGTAGAATTAGGTAAAAATAACTCTTAGAAGGTCCATAACTTACAAAGAGGACACTGAAATAACCCAGATACATCTTGTGAAGGCTGTGAGACCATTGTCCAAGCAGAAAACATAACTTGGCTTTCAACTCTCTTCTAGCATTTCCAGTCCTCCTCCTTCACCAGCACTGATTATTTTTCTGACAACAAGGAATCAGTAACAGCTTTGGAACCCTGGCCCTCTATTCTTCTTTTAGCCATACTTTCTTTATGTTTATTCATTTGATGAAATGCATTAGCATGTGCTATTTTTCAGTGACCACTTGGGGAAAAACTAATTGATTTTTATTTTAATTATTTTTGTTCCTAAATGCAACAGGATTATCCTCTTGTCTCTGCTGAGAAGACCTATTTTTATTCTTTATTTTTCTCTCCTGTACTGAGGTTTTTAAGTCTGTGTAGTGAGAACTGCATAGGAAATCATCTTAATAATATAACAGATTAAGACACTGATTTATGAGGTCCAACCTTCATAGCAACTATTACTTTCTGCTCTCTCTGCATCTGTAAAGTGCTTTAGACACAGAAAAATTATATATTGGTGAGCACTTTAGATCACAAGCATGAGATCTGATTGAATTTAATTTTTATAATCTAAACAAAGAAAGCAAAGAAAACAAACCTCTCAGCTTATCAGATGAGGGAGCAAAAGGAACCCTCCTCATTGGCACTGAATGAAAGAACTTTAGAGGAAAAATCTAGCTACTGGACATACATGATTTTACCAGCTTCACACAAAAAATAAATCATCAATGCCTTGTTGGATCTGCATCCAGTCAGGGTGGAGCAGAAAGGAAAAAGAGCTTTTAAGGAATGTTAAGGGTGTAGCCTATAAATTAAGACATTCCTTAGCAGCTTTAAGCAATCTAGCCCAAAGCCCAGAAGCTCTTTGGTCATAACAGCTACAAGAGCTATGTTTGGGCTAATTATGGAACATTTACCTTATTTTTTAAGGCTTCTTTTTCATGAGCTTTTGTTGCCCATACTGAGCTTTGTGCTACCATGCCTATGCTACTTGGATTACTTGAACTAGCTAACTTGAAGATAACTATATGATCTGTGGTATAGACATCCCTCAGTAACATGGAGAAGGATCTTTTCTCATGCTGTTCACATAGGAGTGAAAAAAGCATCTGCTTCTTATTTTATATAAGGAGCCTGGCCTGCTTCAGAAGGTGCCTTCTTTGAAGTGAATTAGCACTTAGGAGGCAGACTGTATTTTTATCTCTCTTTTCCTGGATCGTTGAGCTAGTCTCAGAGTTGCTAAAGAATAGCATAGTAGCTCAGACTACTCAATGCTAATGCATATCTTTTATTTGAGAAAGATGGTTTGAGAATTTTTACATCTCACCAAAAAGAATTATGATTTTTTCACTCACAGTCCAAAAAGAAGAATCTCCTGGCATCCTCAGGGGAATGTCTCCAAGCAACGTGGCTAACATGCGCTCCAGCAGGCCGAGGAAGTGTGGAGAGAAGTAACCTGCAGGGAAGAATTTGAACTGTTACTTTGCTACTACCTGCCTCTGATTTCTATAGATGCTGGAATAATTAGGTGGTTAAGAGAATGTGTTTCATTGTAATGTACTCCACAAAACTGCTTTTCATAAACAACAACAAAAAACGTCTAGTTGTTTTTTTTTGGTTTCTTTTTTTTTTTTTTTTTTTTTCCTCCAAAGCAAAATTCTTCAAGGAAGAGCCATATTTTACCTTGGGAAAATTACTATGGGAAGGATGCAGCAAAAATGTGTTTTGCTCACAGCAGAATTTGTAAACCTGAAGTGGATGAGAATAACATATTTCTGTGCTGTTTGGCAAAAAGCCAGTTTTTTCTGCCTCACTTTATTTTACCAGTTTTGCAGTTGTGTAAAATACTGTTACATTTATTTTGGGAGAGGTACACCAGTGGCATGGAGTTCCATTCAAGTGTGTAAGACTACAGAATGAAGGACATCATTGACCTGTTTTTTCTTGCACTAATTTATTTCACTGAGCTAAGCTAAGAACCACTTCCTTACTTCAGGCTCAGAGAGTAGAGATTAAAGCAGGAGGCTTTAGCATGGCTGGAATGTGATATCAGGAGAGACTTTTTGACTTTATTAATTGCTTTGAAGGTGCTAAAAAACTTAATGCTATGAGGATTCCAAACAAAGGCAAAATATGTAGTTACATATAACCTTGCCTGAAGTTCTTTTTCAGGAAGGAAGTTCTCAAATAAAATTAATTAGAAAACTGCCATATCTTAAAAATCAAAGTTAGATTCCTTTACTGAAGAATTAAGGAATTAATGCAATTAATTTCTCCTTGCCAGCATTAAAGAAACAATGAAAATGAAGACTGGAAGTGTTCCATGGAAAATGGGGATGGAATGTATGAATATTTAACTTTCTCTGGTGTTCTGAAAAAAACACAATGTAAATAATTCTCTGGTATTTATTTTTAAATGGTTAAGCTTAAAGGAAGTCAGTGTGTTGAATACACATTAACACATACTGTTACTTTTCTGAATTTGCTGCATAACTGTGTTTCAGTAACTTGAATTACACTGAAGGGGAAGTGGAGTTGAGTGGAATCTTTTCTAACCTTAGGGCTCCAAAGCGATTTGGAAAAACTGTGCAGTTGTGCAGTGCCACCTGTTTGAGCTACTAGGTTATCCAATTACTGTATATTTAATATTGAAGAGATATGAAGTGTAAAGCCTGGTGAAATTACTCTTAAATTTTGACACTAAGCTAAATCTGTAAGCTTGTGTATGCTGTAATGTGTCTGTTGCTGTGCTGTATGAATTCTAGCTTCTAATTAGAGCACCTCCAGTCCCCTTATATATACCATGCCTGCCCACATGTGATTCAGTGTAGGACTTAAAGGAGCCACGAGGTTGCCTATGGTAGTGCTCAGAAAATGCTGAAGAGAGGCACACAGGCATAGTGTATATATTTCAGCCATGTCCTACCTAGGGGACTAGTGGCTAAGGGGCTGGTGCATTGTGGTCTGTTGTGTTGAGGAGGCTGGAAGGGAGCAGGAACTGCAGCTGCTGCTGGTGGGGCCCAAGATCTTGAGGCCAGTGCAAGCTTCACTGGACATTAACCATCGAGATGTCTGGCTGTCGTGCAATGTGACCTAAATGAAACAGATCAGCAGTTCACTATTGCATGGAGAAGCTTGGCACATGAATGGTGGGTTTGGTGTATGTTTGGTACATAAAGTCCATGCAATGTTTCTGAAGTAAGTAGGGTATATTGCAAGGGCCATCTACTCCTGTACTGCTCACTGATTTTTGTTACTGAAGCTGTCTCTCATATAGTAAAGCACAGCAAACAATAAAAGAAATGTCTGAGAAACTTATGTCAAAACTTCCAGCAACTCAGTATTTTGACAGTTGGAACTTATAGTATATAAACATAGCAATATCAGAGTATATAATAATTTTGAATAAGAACATTTCTGATTGTTATTTGTATACCTTACACTCAGATAAGTTTATAATGCTGATAAAAATTTAGGAGTCTCAGCAACTAAACTAAATAAATTCATTTAATTATTTTTTTGAGAAAAAATAAAACTTTGGTGAAAACCTGATCTTTTTTTTCTTTTTTTTTTTATTTTCATTACTCAAACCAGGTTCAGAAATGATGAAGGTTTTGCTGTCCTATCCTTTCTTCTTTTGCACGCAGCTGGGGTTGGACTGGAATGATATTTGGTGCCATATGACTGTCTCTGAGTTCATGGATATAGAATTAGGTGATCTAGATTTTTATTATTTTTCTTGCAGTCAGGTAAAATTGTAAAGCTAAAGAGTAAGAACTATATTCTTAACTCCATATTTGGAATTTATTTATCAGCTCCCCAATTTTGCAGTACCTAATAAGGAATAATTTGGACTGATCTTCATTCAGCTCGGATTCTGAGTATTTGCCAGAATTTCTTGAGGACTTTTGTTCTGTGATTTTTGAATATGGGGCAATCAATTGCCCAACAGTTTCAACCTGGCTTCTGGGCATAAGGTGTCATTTACAAATGAGCTGTACAGTTATTGCCTTGCTTGCCAGTGAAATCTTTACCTAGGAAACCAAGAGTTGTAGAAATATCTCCTAGCTAACAATAAAAAAAAATTGTTACACTGTACTAATTAGCTACGTGTCTTTCAAAACCCCTGGAGACCTCATGTAAAATTGCAATTTTAGCTATCCCCACCTGTCTGGTGAATTTAAGGAGTTTGAGCAAACCAACTCTTTCTGAAGAAAAAACAAAGATAGTTTCTTCTCTTGCCCATCCATGCCTAAACACTGCCACCATTTCCACCATTCTTCACCTGTGAAGAAGGAGAGGTTTTTGAATTTTTATGTATTTTAGAGCAAGAGTCAGATTGACATCACAGATTTCCTTTGCATGCTCAAACAACATACATGAAATCGAGAATCATAACTACCTATGTGCTTACTGTACAGAGTCTGGGTCTGATAGGTGTGGTCCTAGACTGAGGATCTCAGCTAGAGGTGTCAGCTGAGCAAAACCCATGCCCTAGTTGCAAACTGTGCGTGCTCAGACCTTTATGTTGCAAGGACTGATGTAGTTTTCAGTGTGCCTGTGGATTGAGAAGTACTAAATTATCCACCTTGCTGACACTTTAGTAAATAAGTGATTCATTCCCACTTCGAACTTTCAGACTTTATAAATTCAGCAGTTACTTATTTTAGTAGATTTCTCAGCTTAATATATTGTCGTAGGCATGAGATGTAGCACATATGGGTGCTTATCTTCTAAATTTAAAGCTAGTCACAGAGCTGCCCCTATTTCTACCAAAAAGATGCATTTGTTTTTTAGTTGCCAAAAGCAATCATATGCTTCTTAAATCAAGAGTTTCAGCTGCTTCATATCTGTTGACTTTCTGAAACATACAGCTTTGCCTAGACAATTTCTGCATACAAACATGTTTTTCAATGCGAGATCATGTAGTAAGCTGAAAAAAATTAAATGATAGAGTAAGAATTTTAATGGGACTCACTGACATGCTGTTCTAAATAATAGTTTATTTTCCTGTGTTGTTTGCAAGGTCATCCCTGTGCACAAATTCAGTTTTGAAATGCTAACACATTAAAGAGAAGATTAAGCGTCAACTCACTAGTTATAGTGCAGTCCGTACTGGTTGATCTACAAATGAAAGAGCCATGGAGGACTGTAGGTAATGCCTCTGCTCAGTAGTCTCAATAGAAGTTTCCCCTTTTTTTTTACACTCAAATTTTTTGTCCCCATCAAGTGCCAAATGGCGTCCTTTAATTTGGCAGATGCCTTATTATGAGTGTCCAGAGGCTGTTCAGTAAAAGAGAGAGGATTTATAGTACTTCGCAGACTGATCAGGCAGCAGGATTAAACAGGCCGGTCATGCTCAAACCAAAGTAACTCACCCTCCAGCTGCTTTCAAACACAAACAATTGTGCAGGTATTTCTTGAATCAAATGGCTGGAGTCATTTTGCAATGTGAAAAGGGTATAAATAGCAGCTGCTAGTTTAGGAACATTAATTGTAGCTTACAGAAATGACATCCTTGGGTTTTGATCCCCTAATTAGGCAGAATTTGAAAAAGTTGTGTTCAATTTGTAATTGACTTTAAAATCACAGGGTGTGCATTTCAGAATGACATTAAAAAGCTTTTAAATACCCTTCAGAACTTACTGCTCCTAAATTAGTCCCCAGTGGTACTTTGGAAGTGAGATAGATCATAGAAGTTTACAAGATACAGCCTAGACTCTGCTTTATTCTAAGTAAATCTTCAAGTGGAGGCATAGGTGCAACCTAGGTTCCTGTTCACTGAGGACTAGAAGAAAGCAGGAGACTAATCACATGAAAGAGATAGCCATGCAAAATGACTTGGAGAAAATACCTGAAAACCATATATTTACAGGAGATGTTTAACTATGGAACAGTGAGAACAGTAGTAGCAAATTGTCACAGCCATTCACCCACAATCTCTGAAGGAGCTCAGATAAGGAATACAAGCATGGCAGCAGTTATGAGTCATTAAGTCTATATTCCGCACTAGGAAAACTGGTGTGAATGGCAATAAACTGAGAATGAGTACACCCACAGTAAGAAAGAGCCAACACATCTTTCCAAAATAAAGTGTCCTCACAGATCCATTTATGTTCTTTGAAGGAATGAAGGATCATGTGGCTAGGGTTGCCCTGGTTTGTGCTGTGTAGGAAGATTTTAAAAAAAGCTTTACTGGGAGTTCTTACTGAATCTTCTTAAAGAAACAAAGCTGTTGTGGGATGAAAATGATCAAGAAGTTAAGAATAAGCATAAATGGTCATTTTTTCAGAACGGCATGGGTTTACTGGTTGAGTCTCACAGGGACTTGTTCCAGAAGTTGTACCACTTAAGGTATTACTGAATAGTGTGGGAAAGGGGTGAAATATGATTTGACAAAGACTGATAATGGTACAAAACTGTTCAGAGTCATAAAAAAAAAAAAAAAAAGGACTCTAAAGAACTGCAGACTGATCTGACAATACTGAATGGCTGGGCAGACGAAATTCATGTTGATAGATGTGAAGTAATGCACTTGGGAAATACACCATCTAATTGTATATATAGAATGGTGGGCTTTAAATTAGATGCAGGAAGTCCATAAACTGCTGACTGTCAGAGCTGGGAAGTTTACAGGAGAATAACACTGTGTATGCCCTGTATTTTTATGTTCTCCCTAAACATCTGCTTCTGGCCACTGTCAGAAAGGCAGGAAACTGAGCTAGATGGACCTTTAGCCTGACTTAGTGCAGCTGTTCTTATATTCTGGGGAATGTAAGGCAAAGAAAGGAAATGTGATCCTTTTTTTTTTTTTTTTTTTTTTTTTAACAGTTGAGACTGCAGCTAAAATTGAATGGGATTTTATAAGACAAAGGGGAAAGAACTTTTTTTTAGCTCAAGGGCATTTTCTGCTGAATTTCAAAGATCTGCAGCAGAGGCCTTCATTACAAAGGTATCACAGGAAAAGGTCATAATATTTCATAATTGAAGAGCAACCTAAACATTAGGGTTGCTCTATTATTTAATGCTCCTTATCATGCTTTAGACATTACTTCTCACAATAGCTAAGATTGATTTTCTTTCTTTTTTTTTTTTTTTTTTTTTCTTTAAGGAAGGCAAACCTGTATTGATTGACCAGATGAAGCAATCTGCTGTATAGAACTGGACTGGTTGACACTGTTATTCTGGCACACAGAGAGAAGCAGGGATCTGCATCTCTGTTCTGAAATGAGGAACAATTGCTGTTAATGTCTTGGAAGTTGAGAGAAACATGGCATCAGAAATTTGTATAATGTGGAACAGAAAAGACATGATTGGAAAGAAAAGTTTTGTAATATTTTAACATGAGTTCAATGTATGTAAGTTTCATCCTCCTTGTTTCCAGATGTTTGATGCATTTCCAAGCACAAGATGCCTAAATTAGGGTCTTGTTAGGACAGAAAACAGGTACCTGTAGAAGATGAAGTCAGCTAGCATAAGGTTGAAACTACTTTCTTGCTTTTTCATTGCTTAGTAAAAGTTGGGGTAACTGAGTTTTTAATTTAGATGTGTAGTTTAGGATTTTGAAATTAAGTGGGCTAATCTATCTCCTCAATAGAGTACTTTAAGAGATGAAATCTGGTTCTCAGACCCTGCACTGCAAGATGAGCAATCCACTTCATTTGCTTCAAGTAAATACCCTGTATGAAGGTTGGAGATAACCTTCGGTTTGATAACAGCAGCTTTTTTCAGTGTCATACCCCTATCATGTTGTTTTGAGTTGTATAGAAGTGAATTAAAAATGTGGTGTTTTTCATAACCTTCAACAGGTGAGTGCCTTTTCTGCTATCCTGAAAATTACCTTTTATTGCAGCATACTGATGCCTGAGGAATTAAGTAACATTGCTGGAGGAAAAATGTAATCATCATGAAATTAATAAACATAGCCCTGATATATTTCTTCAGTAATTTTTTCTACTTTTTCCAAACTTATGCATGATGAAAAGTCATCTGAAAACCAACTGCTTGGTCATGACTTCCTGCTGGGGATGGAACTGGGAAGATGATAATGTTTTGAAGTATGCTCACCTGCTACTTCAGCCACTGCCATGTGCAGTACTACCCAGAAAACTTCCTGTCCTCTACATATACTTTGGTCTTCAAATATCACAAACCTCTAGTTCTTATCACAAGCCTCAATGCTAAAAGGCTTCTTTGCATTTCTAGACTCTTGAGTAGGCTGCTCTATATGATATGTAATAGGTTGGTGGATAAAGGCTGGGTAATGCATGGTCAGCCTTTTTTGTTCTGAGACGCATTTGTTTGCTGGACTCCATTTACTTGGATAGAATGATAAAACTTTAAGATTGTAATTGCCTGAAAATCGGTTGTGAAATCCATCGTCTTCCAATTGGTGATTGCATCTCTATTTAATGAAGAGGAGTAGCCATCTTTCAAATCAATTTAAACGGTAAAAAATGTTTATACAAGCGCCTGTAGTTCAGAAAAAGGCTTTTTTTCCCCTTCTCTAAATCCTGTAAAATATGCAACTGGACTGGTTTTGTTCTTTACATTTGCAGTGAGATTCAAGAGGCTGAAGCATTGATTCTGTCAATTGCATAAAGCTTTTTCTTTTTTTTTTTTCTTTTTTCCTAGAAGCTTATTGTTTTGCAAGGAACCTCAATTAGAAGAGTATGTGTAATTGTGGGCATGCATGAATTTCTTCCGTGGTGGGTCTCACTGATGGCAGCACCAGATAAAAGGATTAGCAGGAACTGTGCCATAGCAATGCAGATCTCTCATTTACCTGGAGAAAGCCTTCTGCTGTCTTGACAGCTGTGTAAGACTGTCAGCCAGGGGCTAAGAATCCTAACTTGCACTCTAATTTGGTTGAAACTTGAACGCATGGGAGAGTACAGCTATTACCTCTACCCAAACAGAAATGAGTCAACATGTTGATAGCCTGAATGAATAAGCAAATTTTAAAGAAAGAGTGTTAACATAAGACTCAAATTACCATTTGCACTGCTGTCTTTTGCAAACCCAAAACTCTCCTTCTCACAGGACCATTGTCTTCTCTGGGTCTACGTGCAGCTGTGTGTGCTTGCAAATGCACTTTACAATCTTCATAACTTCTCCTTATATTCTTACATTCTATATATTATGAAATCCTTTTATAATCTATACAGCATGAACAGCAATTACAAAGGCAAGGTCGCTCACTTGCTGGGAATGAAACATTGGCTAGCTATCTGTGCATATACTCAGCCCTAAATTTCTCTGCTTGAGTGCCATTTTAAAAGTTCACTGCACTGGTTTCTGTGACATTTGTCTCCTACTTTCTGGGAAAGAAACAACAACTTCATTTGTGCAGTGTTAGTAACTTGGGCTGTATTTGAATCAGCTGTCACAAGAAAGTGGAGTTTAGCTGCATAAATATATGTGAGCATAGGGGGAAGGGATTCTTTATCTGCTGTAAGAAAATCATACAAAATTAAACGAATCTTTGGAGGTATCTTGACTGTGCTGGTGGCACATGCTTGGCATATAAAATGCTGGACACTTATGCCAGTGCATGCTCCTAATTACAATCTCCTTATCATTAACAATTACCATTAAATGCAGTGCATGGTGGAAGGGGGAGGAGGAAGAAACCCAGGTAGGATTGTTTGGAGCTGCATGAGTCTGTGTTTGCCTCAGGCTTAGTTAGCTGTCAAGAAAACCCCTGGAGCACCCAGAATTCACAGGCTTTATAGCTGGTCATAATCAATAAAGGCAAAAGCCCAAGCTGGGGAAAGTGGGCAAACATGTGTTGTCCTCTTGACCATTGCAGGATAAAACTGTGCTGCTGAGTAATTGTGAAGAGAAATGAGGGTCAGAAACACACTGGCTTTAGACATCTGTAAGTGATGCATGAAGCTCTGATCAAAGTGAGGTGATCACTGTGTGAGGTTGATGTCTGCTCTTCTGTGGTCAGTAAGGATGTTTTGTTATTTGTGTCCTTTAGGCTCCCGTGTTTCTTTGTGTGGGGGGTACAAGGTGCTGCCCGGGGAAGTGAAAGGAGCAAAAAGTCGGGTTGCTGCTTGATGAGAATCAGCCAACAGCATGAGTAGGCAGTGCCCTTGACAACTCCTCATGAGAGAGTATCGAGAAATACCTGTGGCTTATGTTCATGAGTGTAAAAGCTATCATCTGCCAGATGTCAGCAAATCCAGTCCTCTTAAGACAGCTTTGGAGCAGACATACAAGGATGTTTTATTTGGTCAGTTTATCTAATAAGCTAGATTCTGCTACACTTTGCTATCTATAGAATCTTGCTCTATGTTTTGTGATAATGGACTGTGGGGACTAATCACAAAACAAAAATCTGTTTGCTATTGTTAAATGTGTTATTGCTATGCCTTTATAAGTATTAAATATTGTAAGATAGCTGTTAGCTACATGGCCTGTAACCAAGGTTTTAAGGATCATGATGAAATTGACATGGCTTCACAAGCATAAATCAGGTGAGGATGCTGTAGCCTAAACAGTCTGCACAATCACAACCCCCAGCATATGTCAGGTGATTTAGTTGAGCATAATATGCTGGGACTTACGGTAACTTCATTATTTCATCTGTTTCAAGAATATTCTCAGGGCCAGTCACCACAGAGCATGTGATTGCAACTTTGTCATGTACCCAAGACTTGCACATTAGAATCACTATATAACTATGTTAATACTAGTGTCATTTATGGGGTTTGGATACTCTCAGCACTTCCGTGCTATTGATAGAAGAGAATTATAAGAAGCCAGAGTACTGCAAGCTTGAGATAAAAAGTGAAGGGTGCAACCTCAGGCAACTGATGCTTGCTAATGCCTGAGGATAGGTGGATCAGTACTGTGCACTGTGGATCTCCAGCAGTTACTGGAAGTATTATTTTAAATGGCTCTTTCTGTATATGTGAAAAGATGGTAGAACCCTTAAGAAAGATTTGTATCTCTTGACAGGTAGTCGTGATAGTTCTGTTTTAATAAATGTCTTGTCTCTACGCCTATGAGAAATTTTGTGGTTTTGTATTCTTACACAGATAGATCACTTTCTGGTGTTCTACATTAGTCTGTTCTCAGTGAATACATTTGAACAAGGACAGGATTCTGACCCCAGCAGAACAAATGCTGCAACCCCAAGTGTCTGCATACTTGACTGGCTGAGCTTATCTTTGTATCATGTATTCCTGTTCATCACACTGCAGGGTGTATGTTTGCTTAGCAGTTCTGCCTCTCACCACCCAGAGAGGGTGGGTTTGCAGCCCACTCATTTCTCAGTGTCTGTCCTCAGAAACACTGGCAGTATTAAAATCTTGCTGCTGTGGGAAGTTTGCTTAAAATCAATTCCTTAAAAAAGATATGCATGCAAAAATATGAATTTAGGTGGGGCTTCATACTCATGGGTTTTTATATAGAATGAAAAGGTGACAGCAGAAATTGAGAGGAAAGGCAAGGAAAGGCCAATAAAATATGAAGATCCTAGCCAGATTTCTCATTTAATATGCAGCGGCTGTGATTTTGACTGATTTAATTGAATGGCAATTGATTGAACCACAGTTCTTGGTTCCCTGGGAAAAGAACTTGCAAAAAAACAGTGTTGCATCATTTCATACTATGTAGATAATAACTATAGACCTGTAGGTGGTTTTGTACAGTCATTATTCCTCATGAAGGTAATAGGCCTATCTTAAGCCAAATATTTGCTTCTGTCTGAAGACAATAGCTGATCTTTTTTCTGGGATAGGTTTGGGAAGGAAGAGTTTTCTTGTTCTGTCTTGTGTCCTGGAATAACTATGACCATTCAAAACCAGCTGGAGTGGTGGTCACCTCCCTTCCAGCTGCTCCTGGAAGGATGTCTAATATATGTATCCCATAGAGGCATCAATTACCTCCTTAACCTTTGGCTAGTGCCTCTAGTGCTATGGTAAAAAGCATTTGCCATGGAGCTCAGATATGTTGCATGAGCTGTGATACACTTTTATTTTTTCTCATGATAAATGCATATTTTGAATTAAGGAAAACAATGAGAATAAAATAAAGCTTCAGTGAACATCTGCCATTTTCCCCAGGATTTATAAGAAGAAAATGGCTGCTACAAAAATATTTTGGTAAATGTACTGGAAAATAAGGCAAATAAAAATGCGAACTGAGTATGTGGAAAAAGCCCACACCTCTACTGTGCTAGCCAGTTCTGCAGTCTCTCACTCTTCAATGGAAATTCCTGCTGGACTCAACAATCTTCAACAATCCTCACTGATAGATAGTTAATTGTAGCCAATGTGCTCTTTAGAAGAGTTTCTTTTTAAAGGTATCTTATTCAGCTAAAAAAGAAAGCGTTTGGGGAAAAAAATGCATCCAGCAACCCCGAACCAAACATTTCTGCAACCAGCTGTAAATGTGGATGTGGAAATCAGAGACTTCATAGGCTCTCCGATACACTCAATTTTTTTTAAAGTGTGGGAAATTTAAAATTTTCCTAGTGTAATCTCTAAGCATATAAAAGACTATTATTGAAATATACTGTGAGCTTGTTCTGAACTTGTTTCTACTTAATACCAGTGTCCTAGTGAGTCTTTTGCTCAGAGAAGGTGATTTAAATTGAAAGAATATTTAAACCTTAGCCTAAATATTGTTTTATTTTAGTTTCTCCAGGACTTTTTCTTCTACATAAACCACCTTACCTAACTTTATTTTGCCTCAAAATTACTATCTTTCTCATATCCTGAGATGGAGTTAATGGTAACACAAGCTGTAAGAAATAATTTTCTAGCCCTTTGTAAGCTCTTGGTAATTGTTAGAGGACTAGAGAGCCCACAAGTAATCACTCAGAGTCTGGGAGTCTGAGAGTGCTGTCTTTTCATTCAAAATTGTGTAAAATAAGCCACTGCATAGTGTTACAGCCTGTGCCAACTGGCTGCTGTTAGAGGCTGTTACAGGAACTGTTTCCGGTGAAGGACATTGTTAGATTTGAAATGTGACTTGGTGGCTTTTAAGTTTTCATTTTGGAAGAGGCTGTATTTGTTTGCTTATAACCTGTTGAGACATAAGGGTGCAATAAAGACTGAATATGTCACTGAAATTGTTTGCTTAAACTTCTTAATGTTTCTGCATAATTGACAAAAATTCTGTCTTCAGTCTTATAATTAGAGAGTAAATCCATAACTTTTATCTACACTATAGCTGTCTTGAAGAATTGGAACCAAGTTAATTAAAATATAATTAATTTTCCTTGGATTCCTTTTGAATTCCTTTAAAAAGGTGAAAATAGGCCCTGAAAACTATTGACTAACTGAAAACGAACTTAAAATTTGGCAGCTCCATGATTATCTTCTCTCTCAGATATAAATATGTTGGGGATTTCTTCATTTGAGGAGAATGAGACCAGGAGCACCACCAAAAGATTTAAACTTCATTAAATGCAAACCCCATTGTCTAGTTGGAAATTTTCCCTAACTGAAGACTTTTCAAAATATACATTTTATAATAGTTCTGGAGCAGTAAAACGAGCTGGGATTGTTTGGAATGAGTAACTACCAAAGTTAGCCAATTTCAAAGGTATTCTTATCTGCTTTAGTGTTCCAGCCACAATTTCACATACTTCTGTTACTTCATAGAGCTGATGTCTCAAAACATATTTCTGACCACTGTCAGGCAGCTTTTCAAGTTCACACATGAAACCCCCTCAAGTGCAATGCATGTTAAGATAGTTTTCAGCTGATTTACTTTTAGCGTGGAAGGAATGTAGGTAGCCTTTCCACTCTAGAGTGATTTACCCTACTAGTAGTTTTAGCTTGACATTTTTTTAAATTTAATTTTATTTTATTTTATTTTTTTTTTTTACTGCTGGGACCTACTCTTAGGCAGAACTCCTGCAGGGAGCAGAACTCCTATAAAGAGTAGAACTGAACATTTGCTTAAGTCAGGAGTGCTAAATTAGGCAAATATGGGATGGAAGAATGGAAGAATTACTGCAATATACCCAGGAGAGTCATAAATTAGAGACTGCGAAACATGACAGTTTGCAGTGAAACAAATCTTCCTCTCTCTTACAAAGATGTAACCCTGGCAAGGAGGTTAGTCTTTCTAGAGACTAGTTTAAAACTTCTGTACTGAGGTAGCCGAAGGAAGGAAACTTTGCAGACCAGCCCCAGTACACTGCACGGCACAGATGGCTTTCTTTGTCCATAAGTGAACCTTTTTTTTTTGAATCTGGCAAAATCTGTGTTAGACAAATTTCCAAGCTCAGTAGCAGCACTTCTGTGTACAGCTGTGGCTTGCATCTGTCAAAGCTTGTCTCAAAGCAGTGGAGGCAGCTCCAATGTTCCATCAATAGCACAGGACATAAATACTTGGCTACCAATGCACTGCACCTCGTAGCTTTTGGCCCACTTCTGTGCTAAAGGCAGCATACATGGCACTGAATATTACAAGAATCTGTCAACATGCTCAGTGCATTATCATATGTCATTTTATTACTATGAGTGTCATTCAGGGAAGATTCTTTTAGGTTTATTTTCCTATCATACTCTCGTTATTTTTTCTGGATAGAAATGCATGAAGAGAACAGTCATCTGAGATGTTAGTGCTGGAAATTTCAGCCTCATTCTAATAATAAAAGTTCTCCTGTTTCAAGCAGCTAGATTGTCTTTTTCCTCGCTTTGGTTACTCATCCCATCATTTGAGAAATCCAAACACTTGTACAAAGCTTTAATGGACTGCAACCTACAAGGTTGTTCTCTGTGTTATAACTTCCTGAAGTTAAGTAATAAATTACTTTGTTAGGCAGTCAAAAATGGTGCAAGAAGGCTCTTAATGTTATCACGTTAATGCTAGCCAAAATGTCTCCACCTGAAGCTGTATATAGAAATGAAAATCAAAGGCTCAGTAAAATATAGCAGACACCCCTGAATGATAGATTTACAATGACTGTCTTGGATAGCTTTCTCTGGGCTTTAAAGCCAATGAATGTATTTTATCTGATTGTAACTTTTCCAGGAAAATAAAAGCTATGCATACAGTATGTGCTCCTTCAGATTTTACAGTATCAGCTCTTTCTGGCATCATTACTAACACAAATGAGCTCTTTTTCTCCTACCTGATGAATACCACAGTAATTTCTGTGACCAGAACACTAGGCATTTTGATTATCTGCTATCAGCTAACAGTTATTTCCTGCTACTGAAAGATGTTTGCCAAATAAGTTTTTAAAAGGTAGATACAGAAATCTTTGATTTGGCACTTCCATGGTGCTACTGAAAGCCTCCAGGAACTGAAGAGAAAGGTTTTCTAAGTCCTTGGTAAGGGATCAGCACAGCTGTAATAAAAGGATAGGTAAATCCGTGGCGGAAGATCTAAATCTATTGACAGTACTGGCTGCTTGTTTTTATTCTTGATTCTTGTTCTTATCTGAAATTTATAGATCAGTGAATTTAAAATATTTTACTTGAATTTCTAGTTAGCAAGTCTCTGTGTCTCAACACAGCTGCCACACAGGGCATCCTGTACTTTATGGTAGTATTACTAGGGAAAATATAAAATACTTTCACAGTTTAATTACAGACTAGATCCCTCATTTCTGAAAGCAGATGTATCCTGTGAAGAATGAAATAAATTTAAAAGATAAATAGTTCAAGGATGGGTTTATGTCATACTATATTTTTTTTGGGGCTGGCTGTAGAAATCAGTCCTGCTTTCCCAAATTGCATTTAAACAATATATGTAAGTTTCTAGGTGCCAACAGCTTTGACTGAGAACAAGCTTTTGGTCTGCAGATCTAGGAGCAGCGGTGTTTAGGAAGGTATCTCAGTGTACCTTTATTGCTAATCCCAACCAGCAAGTTAGCTGTATATTTACTTTATATTTCCATATGTCAGAAGACTCTTATACAACTATATTCAAAGCCAGGTGTCAAGCGGCTGGGCTATCTGCTGCTGATACTGGGTAAGGTCCCCAGCATTTTTCTGCTGCAGTAAGGTTGCCAATCCATGTGTCCTCGGAAGCTCAAGCTCTCACCCATGCTTGAGTTAAGCTCCTGCTGGAAACTTCTGCTCTTGTTTTTTTGGAAACTACTCAATTCCTTGTGACAATAGATAGTGGGGGTGGAGAGAATGGGTAAGGAAGGAAGAAATAAAGAGGAAGAAGCTAGTAAGCAGACAGTTTATCTTGTACCTGGTGCTGATCATGTGGTGAAAAAATATTCTTTAACTGCAACTCAGCTCCTTGGGCAAGCAGTGCAAATTGTTCCCCACAAGGAACAAAACATCAGTCTGATGGTATAGTTAAATTATTTTTGTCTGTGTTATTCGTTTGTGGTCAGATTTAGGTCGGCATATTTCTTACACAGGAAAGGTGTGGTAAGCTGTGGCAAAGAAAAGAGGGGACCTTTGAAATGAACATAGATTTTGTTCATTAGTTAGATAGCTGAGTACAGCTGAAATTCAGGAGTCCTTTTGCTTGCCTGTTTAATACAAGATGTTCTGGATTACTGTTGCTTCCATAGAGTTTTCTATATACTCTGCAGCCCCAAGTGTTTAGATGTCAGAGGCCAAGTTCTCAAGAGATCACAGCATTGCTGAAGAGTGAGTCTTTCAAGGTAACAAGCTAATTGTTTAAGTATTGCAACTAATCACAGTGTTTCAAAGACTACTTTCAATTAAGTAGGTGATTTTCAAATTTATGTTTTTCAACCACTTGAAAACCTGTTTTCAGGTTTTCCTGCTGATTGTTCTTTGCAAGAGGACTGGAAAAGCCCAGGAAAAATAAAGAAATAAAGAAGAATGTGTTTTGTAACTGCATGAATCTAGGAATGGGTGCTCTAAATAAAAAGCAGATCATAATAAAGCTTGCCATTAAAACTAATACACTTCTTTATACATTTTGGGACAGGTGAAGAGCAACAAAAGGGCCTGCTGACAGTGGCAATCAGCTTGATTTTATAGAAAACCTTGGAAGTAACTAAATATTCACAATATTGCACTGTAAAATTCAGAATGAAAAGTGACACTGAAGTCCCTGGATATACATGCACATAAATGTACATGCATGTGCATGTGCTTGCACACACACCACACTCCCTAGTTCATCAGCAGAAGTGAATGCAAGGGTTTGTGCTGGTCATTCCAGTATGCACTGGAGTGTTTTCATTGGAGAAGGAAAATGCTTGAGAAAAAGGGAGTATTTTTTCAACAGGTGCAGTACTTTGATGGATGAATTGTATTTGTTTCTATATATTTTTCTCAGTGATGTTATACTAATAAAAATATACTGTTAGTATTTTTGCAAAAAAAACCCCAAAACAAACCCAAACCAAAACCAAGCCAGGAAGACTGCCATAAGTTTGGTTTTTGTATCTGAATCGGAGTGAGCAGTCTTGTATTGCTAACCCCTCAGAATGACAGACATGAAAAGGATGCATGCATCCTTTCGCCGTGCTATCAGGATAATCATCCAACATACGGTGCTCTCAGTGCTTTTCAGTGCATTTTGAATGAAGAGACTGTGAGGACAGCTGATTTTAATCTGGGAATTCACTTTAAAGGGGCTCAGGAGATCCAGAGCTAATAGAGGAGTTAAGTGTTACAGAAGTATAGGCTTACTCCTCAAATGGGAAGATGAAATGACAATCCTTAGATAATACAGGGTGGAAATAGATACCTGCTGGTATTCCCCCAGGCTCCAAGAAGGACTGAATGAAGAGTATGGAAGGAAGCTGATGCCATATAGGACTGTGCTTTATCAGCTTTTTATTCATTCTAGTAGACCTGAACTCTATATCACAACTCTGAGAATATTGAAGGACTAGAAAATCTCTTGTAAGAGAAAATTGGGGCTTCCTGTTGAAACAATTTATTGGGCTGGATAGTAGAGTGTAAAATGTCCAACAGGCTAGTAATGATGTATGCTTAAATGTAGCTTGCATGTGTCTAAATGTCTGCTGCTTTTTACATCTGTATGTTTTATTACACAGTTCTAGACCCATCTTCTGTTTGTTCTCTTTTTTTTGCTTCACCTGTCTTAATGCTGCATCCAAGAGATGAGCCAGATTCTTGTAGGGATTCTTGGAAACTGGTATAACATAAACAGCAACATACTGATATCTTGCCAGAAAGTTCTCATATGCATCTGCTGGTTCATACCAAGGGTATTGGAAAATATCCAACACAGTTCACAAGTGCTCAGCAAAGCACTATATAGAATGAGAATTATGGCAGTGAATTATGTTGCATAAGTAGCTGAAAATTTCTCCTGAAAGAAACAAAACCAAAAAAATTAAAAAAACTCTCTTTGATGTTTTCTTTGGAAATTTTGACTTTAAAAATTCTGCATTTGGGAAGTAATGAAATTGAAACTGCTCTCTTAAAATAAATAATGTGAAATATTGGATTAATTCCTGTTGGTAATTTAGGAGACTGCCTCTCCAAAACCAGTACTATCTCCAAATTGATTTTTATCAAATTAACTACTGAGGAGCAGCATCGTTGGCAGCAACAACATTTACACTTAGAGTAGAAGAGCACATGTGGTTCACTTTGTGTAAAACATTAGGCCTTGATATGAATCAGACAAGTTGTATGTTAAAAGATGGGGAGGTGTCATCAATTTCATATACTTCCTTCTTCCCTCAGAAAAGAATATTTGCATACCACAAACTATGCAGCAATCATTTTCTTTTTCATATTCAATGTGGGTTTTTTGTTTGTTTGTTTGTTTGTTTTTCTACTCTTTTTTACTTCTTAATCACTGGTTTGCCTGCTGACCAGAAGAATGAGTTCAAAGCAGAAGCAGGTTAGGCTGACTGAAAAACTGTGATACGTATTGTGGAATGGTCAGAGACACACATGAAAATGATGAATATCCACCTCACTCAGACATCTTTCCTTCATATTCCTTCTATATCACAGCAAAGACAGAGATATGGGAGACAGAAAATGGAGATCCAGATTTCCTCAGAGAAAGTAGGTGCTGATTTGATTTTTGTTTGAAATGCCTGGGTTCTGCCTAGCACTGAATTAAAGAGTACATATGGAAATAAATTTGCATATATTTGAAAATATAATTTTACAAGTCTTACAGTAATTTTCAAATAATGAAAAAAATCTACTTCTTTTAACATAATTTCAGAGGAAAAAAAAGGCATTTTTATACTAACTGAGTTAATTCTGCCTGCTTGACCTCTCAGTCTTCAAGTTCACTCTTTTTTTGAAGTGGAAGCTTTTAAAAGCCTTTTGTGCTATAGTTAGTTGGAACCAAGATTTTTCTAGAAAGTTGTTTTTGAACAGAAAGTTGTTATGGTCAGGTTGACAATGATATTTGAGTGGATTTTGTCACAGTGATTTGGCATGAACTGTGAGTCAAATACAGGGCTCATAGCAAGATTTGCAGGACAGCAAGTATTAGTGGATCTATTCAAATTTATACTAGCTCAGGCTTTGAATTTCAATTACTGCATTCTTATAACGAGAAATTTTGGACCATGGACTGTCTTGGCAAACTATTTTCCATGACTCATACTGAACTGAATGGCTGCTATGGTCACTTCCAGCTCATATATTCAAAACCACAATTTTAATTTGAACTTTGGTTTTACACAGGTGGATATACATATACTAATGTGACATTACAGGCATATACATGTCTAACTAGATCCACCACGCCAATAGGCCTTTCACATGCTTTGAGACTCTTGTGCCTCTTCAACAGCCAAACCTGAAAAATCCAGCTACTGTTGAACACTTGGGAAACAAAGCCAGAGGAATGAAACAGCTGTGTGACTGCTTTTATCTGTGCTGTTACTGGAGGTGAGGGAAAAGACAAGAAGAGATATGGTTTTGCTTCTATAGAACAGAAAACTAAAACCAGCTCTGAAAATCTGAAATTAACTGCTCAGTAAGGAGGGATATAACTTTTGTTTCTAACATGACTTCTAACATTTTTCCAGAATTTTCCATTGACTGCCTTTATCCCCCTCAACTCCTGAATGAGCAGCACCTGCATGCTAATATTCTGCTGTCCATATGCGGTGTGCTTTTATTTATTTAACTTTTGTGATCTGATTTGGGAAATATGCAACTTAAATGAGATCTATATTGTTTTATTCGGACAGAAATACACCTGTTCAAGCTAGTATGCAAAGATAATAAAATGTAGATTTAGCTACCTAATAATGAAGCCTTTAGATAGCTAATAAAGAATGAGAAAAGTTTTATGAGAGCAAAACGAAGCAACAGAAGAAACCTTTTTTAGCAGAAAACAAATAATAATACATGTGATCAAATAAAAAATAGTTTTTCAGGAGGATCAATATCAAAGAGAATACTGGAATCAAAATTTTTTTGCATTTCTCAGCACATTTTACTACAGGAACTACAGAATTGCTCTTATTTGCTGGCTGAGTTCCTACGTGGTACCAGTAGATCAGATTTTTTTAGCCTCAGCATGTCAGGAATCTGACAGCATCAGGGATCATTAATGGGGTTTTGTTCTCCCTAAAAGGCATTTCTGGAACTGGAGTTCCCTATGGAGTAAGAGTTCTGAGCTTGGGTCTTTATTTCCTGTCCCCTGTGATGTAGGGAATAAAATGTTTCTTTGAATGTTTGTTGAGTGCAGCATGGAGACATTTGAGAATCAATAGTCCCATGTGTTTACAGAAGCAGTCACTTCCCTACTTCATGCTGTCCAGGAATTGCCATGCTAGTCAATTTAGGGTAAATTTGCAAAGTGTTGCACAGGGAGTCACACAGCTAAATCCCATTGATGTTAATGGGAGTCATGCAGCTAAATCCCTGCACATTGCTTTGTAATTTACCTCTTTGTGTTTCTCAAACCTGCTGGCTCATGACTAATTTGTGTCTGTAATAGAAAAGCTCTAACGTGTTTTGCTACTATATGGAATGGGCACAGTGTATTACTCACACTGTATCTGCCATATAAGTGCTAAAATCTGAAGTACAGGCACTCTCTCTAGTACTTTTTGTCTTTGCCTGTGTGATTTTCTTATAGAGTAGTGGTAGTTAAGCGCCAATCACCACAGTCCTCAGAATCTCAACTTCTTTCAGACAGAAAATGGTATCACTAAAATTTTTGAAAGCAAAATTAATCTTACTTACAATAAGGAAAAAAAAGGAAAAGATTTTTTTTCGTGAAAGCATCATGTCTTAAAAAGCTGCTTTAGCATTTCTGGAGACAGTCTTAACTTTCTCTTTAGTCTGCAGAATGGCTTGGGCTAGACTTTCTAAATTAGGTTTTGGTTTTTTTTCTTTTCAGAAAAGAAGTGCTTTAAGATTAATTTGTGGGAAGGAGCAACTGTAAAGAATTAGCTAGTGCTTCTAGTAATTAGGCCAAAAGAATGGTGAAGTGGCAAAATGCAGGTTTGAAAGCCATTTGCCCCCGTGTCTGTGCATATTGTGGTGATGAGTATCATTGGGCATACTTAGACCGCAACAGAGTATGGTGCAAAGCTTCTCCAGCTAGCCAAGAGTTTGCTAAATATTCATACAGTGGATAGCCATACAGGTATCAAAATTAAAAAAAAAAGGTTAAAAAAAAAAAGTGTTGATACAATACTGCACCCATACTAGTTAGTTTTGGCTCCAAAAAAGATAATTAGTTTGGTTGCAGCACCCTGATGATGTGGCAACACTGCCTGTGGTTCAAGAGCTGACCCAGACAGAAGTCTCCAGGAGTCTGAACACCACCCTTCATTGTATGATGTAGGCATGCCCATAACAATGCTCATAAGATGAGTAACTCTGTCTTCTGTGCAAGGTTTGAATGATTCCCAGTAAACGGGGCTTAAAACTGTGCCATGAATGCTGAGAAGAAAAAGAAAATATTGCCTCATTTATACTGCTGATTCATTCACTGAATGGAAAATGTTATGAGATCATATCACTCAAGACTCTGTCATCAGGCATATATATAAAGCAGCTGGTTGAGGGGGAATAGGAAACCTGAAATACAAATTCTGTAACTGCTCAGACAGTCACTGGAAGGTCTGAGACATTCAGGTGGGCAACGTAGGTCAAGCTGGTAAACCTGCCATTACCAATCGGTCTACCAGGAGTTTGTTATCATTTGGACCAGATATCAAATTATAAAATCATATAACAGCTTGGTTTGGAAGAGATCTTTAAAGATAATCTAGTCTACTGTGAAGTAATCTGTCCACTGTGGACAGCAACATCTTCCACCAATGGGACTGTTGAAAGCCCTGTTCAGTCTGATCTTGAATAGTTTGTGCAATGGGCCATCCACAGTTTCTCTGGCCAAGATGTCCAAGTGTCTCATCACCCTTATCAAAAAAGAAATTCTTCATTATATCCAATCTACATCTATCTTCTTTCAGTTTAAAGCCATTTTCCCTTGTCCTAACTCTACAGGCCCTGGTAAAAAGACTCCATCTTTCTTATAAGACCACTTTATATAGGGGCTGCAACGAGGTCTTCCTGGAAGAAATGGAAGTAACTTGCATCTACATCATAGAACCATAGAATAGTTAGGGTTGGAAAGGATCTTAAGATCATCTAGTTCCAACCCTTGAGAATGTTTCCATGTGATTACTACCAAATCCAATATTGTTTAGTTTTGGGTTTAAGATCATGGTGGGCAACAGCATTTATAGTTTCCCTTTTTTGATATATCTCCATCCAACCCTTACTAACCATCCTCTTATCTACTCCTATCATTCCATTGCAGATTACTAAACAAGTCTTTCGTCTTCAGCTCCAGGTTGCCTGAGTTTCAGTGTAAGCATGATGGGTGAAACACAAGAGTCTCCACTCCCCCCAGAGGCTCACATCAACATCAGGAGGTTGCATTATTCTTAGTATATTTTAAGCTTAATAAATCCATGATGCTTAGAAAAGAACTGAGCTTTTTTTTTTTTTCTCTTTTTTTTTTTAATAAATAGTATTATGAAAAGCACCTTAATTCTCTTCTGTAACGTAGCTCCCCTGTATTCCTTGCTGTCACTTTGTTTCCCTGAATATAAAAGTTTCAAAAGAAAAAAAAAAAGAAAAGATTTTTACACAGGAGAAAGGGTGTTAGAAGGACAAGTTACTCTGTAGGTGGGGGTTAGAAGTTGTTAATAAATTAGTCCTATAAAAATATGTGTACATTTTCTTTTGTCATCAGAATATGCAAGTCAGATTCTCGTGTAATCCTACAGAGTAAAATGAATGGCAGACTCCTTTGTATTTGAATTAGAAAGTGGGCTGCAGATCTGTGTATTCTGGCTTTGTAAAGGTTGCAGACATATGGGCCTAGCATTTCTCATAGTTTTTGATTTTTCTGTTTGACAACGTGGTACACTGAGGTATGGAAGAGTCTGACTTATCTGGGTCCCTGCAAACATCTGGATGGAGTAGGTAGAGCTAATATAGTTCACCAAAACCTGGTTTCCATATATTATATCCTTCCACTTGGGTTTCAGGATTTCATCATGGGGTCTGGATTTGTTAATCTCTGCAGGCATCAAACCTGTTCATAACAAGTGGTTTTGATTGACATATGATCAGCTGTGATAAACTGAAAGGAAAAACTGAAATGTAAACTGCTGACTGACTGTTTCTCAGCATTGCACCAGCTTGTTATAACAGCAAAACTGTCTTTTCAAAAAATAAACAGTAGGAGCTTTACAAACTTCTGGTTCAGTGTTCTGAATAGAAACCAGTGTTCTGTTTTGTGGCAGCTATGGCCAAAAGTAAAAATCTTGGTTGAAAAGAATAACAGGTTTGTAATATACAGGTGTGCAAGAAAGAGATGCTGTAAAGCAGCAAATGGGAGGCTCAACGGTAAGACTCCTATATTTTTGTGCTACTTATATTTTATGGTTGCAATTGAAGTTCAACTGTAGTTATGCAACAAATATGTATATGCTATAAATCCAGAGAGATAATCCTAGCCACAGGGTTTTATGTCAAAAGAACATCAGGGACCCTGAACAACTGAGATACTACAGAAAATTGCAGAGTAGCTGAGTTACAAGGTAGGTCCCTTTGTCTCTTCCATGTTTTGGCTATTTTTCAGCTGTTACATCTGTATTTACCAGGGGTTCCCTACATTACCATTTCTGTGCCCACGCAAAAAGATATTTAGTTCCAATGGCTCAGAATGTTCTTGTTTTCATACAGGTTAAGAAAAGTTGTTCAAGCTGTTTTATTAACAAATGTAAATAAATATCACTGAAAAAGCAGACAATCAGGGAAACTCAGAAAAGAATTTGTTAAATGTGTCAGGAACAAACAATAGTTCAGCAACAGCATCAGTCTGACACTAGATAAGGGTCTTAAGAACAACAAGAAAAGGAAGTGTTCAACAAATATTTTTTTATCTGCTCTTGAAGAAAAGCAGGATGATGTATTCCTACGATAAAGTATTAAGGAAATACTTTCTGCTGAGCCAGCAATAGGGAGGACCATAAACATAAACAATGGAAGTTAAATATTTTACTGAAATCAGCAGGACTGAAACCCTTGAGTGCCAAAGGAGTCAGAGTGAGGAAACTGAATTTGTTTTGCTTATTTGCAAATCCTGCAACACTGCGACTTTAAGGATCCTTCAGAAATCGGTAAAATGTGCTGGTATAGATTGATAATGACAGAGAAGTCACTGCTCTTTGGGAGAACTGCTGTGTTATCCCTGGCAGTGTTCAAGGCCAAGTTAGACAGAGCCTTGGGTAACATGATTTAGTGTGAGGTGTCGCTGCCCTTGTCAAGGGGGGATGGTACTAGACGATCTTAAGGTCCTTTCAAACACTAACCATTATATGATACTATGATTCTATGGATAATAATAAGTAGATAGTAAAGGAATACAATTAGCAGGATTTCATGAAAAGCAGGAGAAGTAAAATTTGAAATCAATTTCATCACATTGCAGTGATAATTGATAAAAGTAACTTGCTTGTCTAATGCAGGTGTCTCACTTGTGCAGGTATAGATAGAGAAATGCTTGGTGAAGCATCTATCTGTTTTGTAGAATTATAGACTTGTTAGGGTTGGAAAGGACCTTAAGATCATCCAGTTCCAACCCCCCTGACGTGGGCAGAGACACCTCACACTAAACCATGTCACCCAAGGCTCTGTCCAATTTGGCCTTGAACACCACCAGGGATGGAGCATTCACAACTTCCCTGGGCAACCCATTCCAGTGCTTCACCACCCTCACA
>JANRGW010042004.1:0-18456 GCA_024733675.1 Psilopsiagon aymara
GTTATACCTTAGTTATTAAACTGTTCTTATCTCAACCTGTGGGAGTTGCATTCTTTCGATTCTCCTCCCCATCCCTCCAGGAGCAGAAGGAAGAAAAGGGGGGAGTGAGTGAGTGAACTGTGTGAGGGGCTTAAAGCAGGACATGAAGTTGCAGGGAAATACAAACCTGCCTCAAGTTGCTCCAACCCAGACCACAGCTCTCAGCCTGACAGCCCACAGGTACTTCGTTGCAAACACCTCAGGATTTTAGACCAACTATAGCAGCTTTCAAGCATCTTGTTTGGTCACTGCTGTACACAGAAACTATGTCAAGGAACCCTAAAAATGCTTTTCTTAGGTTCAGCTTAGTAAGACTCTCAGAAAGGACATCTCCCATTTACACACAGACTGTCCAATTAACCGTGATAAAGGGTATATCAAGTCTTTGATAACACAGCTTGCTGAGCCATCCCCATATCTTTTCTGCCCATCATCTGACCTATCTGATTGTGACAAGTACCCTTTAGTTTCCCATTAATCAACAGAACAGCTTGCTTAATAATTTCCTGGCCCTTGGTCCTGTAATTTAGGTAATTTAAGCTTTTTTTCTTCTGTCATAAGCCTAATGGGCACATTCAGGACCATGATGAAGAGCAAAGCTCCTGACAAATGGCAGCTATCTTGTGAACTTTAACAAGTGAGTTTGCCACAGTGAGGAACAATGAGGTGCAGCTCATTTAAATCAGATGGAGGGAGATAATTTCTGAAAGACCAGTACTGAGCTTCCAGCAAGAGGCAGAAAATTTGCCAAGGACAGAACACCACTTGAGTTAGCAAAACCTATTTCCAAAGCACATCATACGCATGGAAGTGGGTTTTGAGAATCTTTTGTTTTTTCTAGTAAATTCATACCTGCTTTTACTTTCCTAAATTCATACCTGATGGTTTCTTCCATGTAACTCATAACACGAAACTTCTAGCACACAATTTGCTGAATAGGAGCATCCCCCAGTGGAGCTGAAGTCTCTCAGTATAAAACTGTAGCTCTCTCTCTGGAATTATTAGCACCAAATTTATAATACTGATAGTAGGGACCACAGGTGCTTCCACACCAGTGTGTGCCAATTTTTGTGCATCTTAGCTGACGATACTTTTCTGTTATTTAACTACAGTAGTACATATCATTTATCGGGTCATGCCTGATCTTTTTGATATGCTGCTATCAAAATGTTTAATAACAGAAAGACCAGTATTGCCATTAGTGTTATTCCAATTTTCACCAAAAAAACAAGCTCCAGAGAGGTGGAATTAGCCAATAACAATAACAGCTATAGGATCAGACCCAGAATTCCTGAAAGCACCACTTCACCTGGGAAGGAAGCCAACCCTATACTTGCTAACCACAAGGACCCAGAAGAGTTTATATATTGATTACAAGATCCCAGAGTAAAACTATTCATTTCTGACTTTACTACAGTCAGCAGTTGTTGGAGCTAATCACAAATTTCCTGTAGTGATCTCATAATCTGATTTGTGTCATTAAGAATGACCTGATTAATTGGCATCTAATTAATTGGCAACCTGATTTCATTGTAAATTCCTAAAGTTATTGAATCAATTGTGACCTTAATCTGGTAATTATACTGCATAAGTTCTAGTTGGTGTAGTAAAAGCTTTCAGCTCATTATGTGTACACCTTCTACAAGAAATGCCATTGCTTCTTCCTTTGCTTCTTTACCAATTTATGCTTAAGCTCACTATAAGATGCACAGAGATGGTTTTTTTTTTTTCATATTTCATGATGGGTTCGTAAGCCAAGGCACTTGGATGTGGTGTTTACAGAGGTGCAGTGCTATTTCTAAGTCAGTACCTTGTTCCTCACCCAACTGGAAAACAAAGCTTGATGACTCCCTCTTGCCCCACTTGTACTGTCAGCCCTGGGGGAAGGAGCAGCCACGGCTGTACAATGCTCCCTTGCCCAGTTTGCAGACTGAGGGATAGAAAGCTTCTCAACTAATGCACTTTTTCCCAATAAAAAAGCACCAACTCTTCTGCTAAGTCATGAGTTTTCACAAAACTTCCACCCCTCTGACGTATTCGATTAACACTGATCAGTACCTCAAGTATGCTGGACAGGCAGAGGGACTACCAAAACCGTGCTGTTGCATACACTTGATTTCATTGAGAAACCAGGAAAAGTGTAGTTCCATGTAAGAACTGCGTTCATGTGGCTGCAATTCAAAGTTTAATGATTTTTCCTCGCATTTACCTGGTTTTGGATCAAGTGTTACATGCGCAAGGTAGAACCCTGCTCCCATAAAAACCTCATAGCCTTGTGCGTGCTCTTGTGTGAAGGCAAAGTCCTTCTCTACCACTTTAGCCAAGACTGCCAGGAAGTCATGTCTGCATGAAAGGACATGGAGTCAGACGTAGCTACAGACCCTATGCTTTCATTTGTGCAGGGCCTTGCCCCACTGGCGGTGCTGCTCGTCCAATATTAGAGACGGTCTGAAGGCTGCACAGAACCAAAATTTCCACTGCCTCCACCATCGCTACGCTCTGTCACAAGTGGGGAAATCATTCCAACACCTTAGTTAATTCCCATCGAACATACTGCTTTCTCTCCTTAGATAGTGTAAAAGAGCATTGATTCCTTGGTTTGAAGAATATGTGGATTGTTGCCATTGGAATTCCTGTTAATGTTAAGGCTGAATATTTAAAATTTAGTACTATGTAAGCTTTTTGAAGAGATCTCCTTAAAGTCTCTTTCCTTTTTAAAGAAGTTTCCATTTGTCCAAAAGTTATGCATGAGTGCAAACACCAGAAAACTGGATTACCATTTTTTGGTTGCTTCTTCTGTGATGATATAAATTTGTCTCAATCCTAGGATTTATGCTTTGAATTATTTCTTTTTTCTTTCTTTTTTTTTGGTAAAGAAGATGAAATTGCATAATCTGCCTAAATAATATTAAGTCTTCTTAGCTAAATCTTAAGCAACTAGGCATAATATTCAAGAATAATAATAAGAGTAATACAAAGAAATGCGTAACAGTCCTTAATATTCCCTACTACAAAATACAGTTGAGAAGTGAGAGATTTCATGTCATATTAAATGCCCTGCCAAGGGTAGTTCTCCCTGTTATTCATCCTTATTGTCATAGCTGTTTGCTACATATGTGCACAGTGGGATATGAAGGGAAGCAAGAGGTTTACTGCAGAGAACAGTTCCTTCAACTACTGTCTCCATGGACCTTCAGCTGCAAAACCATTAGTACCAGAAGCAATAAAAGATCTTTATAACTTTGAAATGCTTTGCCCCGTGAGTAGAAATCAAATCCTGGGGTAGACAACTAAGCTTTCTACACAATGTGCAAGGAAACCTGGAAGCCTCCAAACAGAAACGTGAACCAGGTCTAGGCTGCTCCTGAGAGCCATTATCTTTATCTCATCTTGAAAGCTAATGCTTTATACAGAAAAAAGAAATACAGACTCCTGGGCCTGACAAAGAGTACAAAGCAAAATATGTCTGGGTTTCAGCTCCAATTTAGCTGAGGTGAGTCTACACCTTTCTTCAGGGATTGACTCCTGGCAAACATACAGCTGAAGGAAAAGGCCAGATGCCAGGGATCCTTCTTTGAGGTGTTCCAACTTTAAGGCAACAAGTTATATTCCTTTCTTATCCGGTGATGGGGGGGGCCTCCTTCTTTGCTTCAGTGTGAGAGGAGAGGCTCAAGACAACCTCCCACCGACCATATACCTCATCAATAACTGAATTCCTCCTAGGAATGTAGTTAGCTGTAAAAAAGGTGAATTGGGATTTGAAAGTCTCTCTTCCCTCCACCTTTCCCCAAACTTCTGATAGTAGTTCTCCGTGGTTTACATCCCTTTATATGGGGGTTGCAACCTTTTGGCCTTTCCGATGCATAATCTGAGAAGCCAAACGTACGGCACCACCCTGGGGACTTAGGATAAAGCCCAATTATTTTTCAGTGTGTAGCTGCAAGCTGAACGTGTTCACAGCTTTAGGAGAAGGGAGAAAACTTCAGAGGAGGAAAAGGTGTTTGGTCACCTACAGGGAGTAGCAGCAACTTCTCTATCACCACCTGAGATACCGTACATCTAAAATGCTGCAAAACGCCTTTATCAGACTTAGTCTGACTTCCATTTTGTATGGTGGTTTGCATTAACGCCATTCTTTCTTCTGGCAGGCCCTTTGAAAGCTGAGGTGTTGCCAGAGCCCACATCAACACACACATTTTGTTCTGCATTGAACTCCAAAAAGCTGCATTTAAATACAGAACTATTATTTAAAACGTTTTCTTGTTGTTGCTGCTCAGCAACTTGTCTGTAATGAAGGATATACTGCTAGCAGGCTTCCTTGTAGATGGAAGCCTCAACATCAGTCAAAGCAGCATCCAGTTAGGCATGTGGTGGCCAAGACAATGACGAATTATATGTCAATCTGTTCTATTTAACTTAAATGAAGTCAGCAGTGGTAGAAAGCAGCAGCAGCACAGATGCTGTTCTGCAGCAAAAGACCACTCAGAATATGAAAGGCGGCCGACTGGCTCACCGAGTCTGAATTAAGAGAGTCGTGGCACGAACAGTTAAGCAGACATTGTGTGTAATGACTCGTTCTGGACTGCTGCCATGCTGCCTGCAAGCAGCCCAGTTCACATCGAGTGCAATGGTTATGGGGTCACAGGCTGCCTTCTCCCACTGCAGTAACACAAGGTGCTGAACTGATTTGTCAGATGTTGGGTTAACCGACTGAAAGACACGTTTTCTGTTCACAAGAAACATCTTCTTTGTTTTTCAGAAAGCTCAAGTCCAAATTTCAGACAAAGTCAAATAAAATTTATTTACAATCCTTCCAAACAAGAAATTCAAGACAGAAAGTGTTAGGAAATGCAAAAAAAACATTTCAATAAGCATTTGGTGCAACACTGTGCTTAATACCTCAATGTCAGCTTCATTCTTCAGCAGATATTGTTTCTTTCCAAAGCAAGAAAGTGAATAATTTCAAGCCTTGAGGTCAACAAAGCTCATTTTCCTTCTGAAGGATGTTCCAAATATTTTCCTGTACTTCATTGTGAGGGTTTCTAAAGCAGAATCATTGAGTAATTTGGTCTGGAAGGAGCATCCAGGGGCCATGCAGTCCTGCTCAGGGCTGGAAGGAGCACCTGGGAGCCATGCAGTCTTGCTCAGTGCTGTGTCCCATCCAGTCAAACCTCCAAATGTGGTGATTCCACGATCCCCCTGTACAATCTCCTCCAGTATTTGGTCACCCTCATGGTAAGACATTTATTCCTAGTATGTGATCAGGATCCAGCATGTGCTAGCTTTCATCCATTGATTCTCACCCCATAGCCACTCATCTCTAAGAGGAATTTGTCTTCACCATCACTGTGTCCTCCAACAAGGTAGTTTTAGATAGCTTAACATCTTCCCATGTCATAGAATCGTGGAACCATGGATTAGTTTGGGTAGGAGGGGGACCTTAAGCTCATTCAGTTCCAACCCCTGCCACAGGTAGGGACACCTTCCAGTAGAGCAGGCTGCTACAAGCCTCATCCAACCTGGCATTGAATTCTGCTAGGGAGGGGGCAGCCACAGCTTCAATGAACACCCTGTGCCAGCGCCTTCACAGGGAGCAATTTCTTCCTACTATCTGACCCAAATCTCCCTTGTTTCATTTTGAACCCATTAACCCTTGTCCTATCACTACAGTCACTGGTCAATAGTCCCTCTCCAGCATCCAAGCTGAGTAAACATGTTTATCTCAGCCGCTTAGGTCGCATTGTTCAGCCTCCCAACCATCTGTTGGCCTCAATGGGTTAACTTCTGGATGTCAATGCCTTTATTTTGATGGGAAGCCCAAAACTGGAGGCATCAGCACAGATGTAGTTTCAGAACTGTCCTCCATAGAGGAAGCATTCCTCACCTTGGTTGGTGAGCTGCGCTCTGGCTAACATAACCCAGGTTGTCCTTCCTTACTGCAGGGACCCACAGTTGCTGTATCCTTCTCTCATTCAAAAGCTCTGGCTTCCAGAGACCCACAGAATTCAGTGGCAGCTTTATACCTTCATTGTGGTGGGCAATGCTATTGAAGCTGAGGATAAAGATTTGAGAACAGGCGGTAAGAAACACCTAAAAGTGTCTTGGCTCTGGCTGTATTGTTTCCAAGGCAGCAGAAGGTAAGATGCAGATGCCTAAGCCAATTAGACTGTTTTTTTCTTTTGTATTTAGAAGTCAAAGTTTATTTTTCCTAAGCCGAATTAAAAGTTCAGTCAATGGCAGGTGGATCAAAACATAATAGTGGATGAAAAAGCATCTGTGATGGGAAAAGATTATCAATCACGAAACCTTCATATTGTGTCAATAATCCATCTGCTAAAAGTTCATGTTGGCTGTAAGAAATATGACATTTACCACATAAATTTTATTTCTATCTCCCTGTTCACCTCCCATAATAAAATCGGAGGGTTTTCTCCTATGAATCATCTCTAATTTGAGCCTGAAAAGAACTCTATTCTAAAAATATAAGACTTTTAATAATACATTCTGCTGTGTCTCTTGCAAATACACCATTCTTATGTAGCAGCCTTGCAAGTAACATACCTTCTCCATCACTAAGTTGCTGCCACCAAGCACAGGCTGAGACAGCAGTTTCCTATCAAACACCTCTCATCTGGCACTTGCAACTTAGAATCAAGAATAGAATAGTAAAATAGCCAGGGTTGGAAAGGACCTTAAGATCATCCAGTTCCAGCCCCCCTGCCATGGTAGGGACACCTCACACTAAATCATATCACCCAAGGCTATGTCCAACCTGGCCTTGAACACCGCCAGCAATGGAGCATTCGCAACTTTCCTGGGAAACCCATTCCAGGGCCTCACCACCCTCACTGTAAAGAACTTCCTCCTTATATCCAATCTAAACTTCCCCTGTTTCAGTTTGAACCCATTACCTCTTGTCCTGTCACTGCAGTCCCTAATAAAGAGTCCCTCCCCAGCATCCCTATAGCCCCCTTCAGATACTGGAAGGCTGCTCTGAGGTCTCCATGCAGAAAAGATTGACAAAAATTATTCTTTAAGCCAAAATTCCTTATATCTCTAAAACTGAATTCAATATTTTAGGATACTTGAGTGGGAGAAGAGTCACAACTATGTTATGTTCATCACCGTATACATAGAACCACAGAATCCCAGCCTGGTTGAGGTTGGGAGGGACCTTAAATCTCATCCAGTTACAGCCCCTGCCATGGGCAGGGACACCTTCCACTGGAGAGGTTGCTCCAAGCCCGGTCCGACCCAGCCTTGAACACTGCCAGCATGATCCTGTTTCACAATGGTGGTGGTGATGCCCGGGCAGAATTCCCAACTAGCTATGCTATTTTCCATAAACCTTTTTCCTAAGCCATGTGCAGTGTAACTGTACAATGTGATGCAGAGCAGATGATGCATATGGTCTGTTGAAAGCGTGGCTGCTAAAATAAAAGTTAAAAAGCCCCTAGGTTCACCTAACTCTATCTATAACACACAAGTACAAAGTGCTTCACAAACCTTCAGTGAAAAGCTGTCATCATCACATAGTGCCACTACCTTCATCTACCTACATCTGCACTTCCCTACTTGTCTACCGACGTACAGCCCAAGTGGCAGCACTGTACTGTTTAGTCACAGACTATTTGGGTGAAAAATTATACCAAAACCAGTTTCTTCCCTCCATAGTCTGCCTGTTACAAGATAACATAGCTACATGGAATAATTCATAATGGACAGAGACAAAGTTAATTCCCAGGTGCCCAGTGAGCAGCTGTACAAGATTCATCTGATCAGCATTGGAGAGGTGTTCAGCAGAAATTCATGTCCTGCTTTTGGTAGAGTTTAGTAAGGCTTTGCTTTAGAAAAAATATAATTAATGTGTGCTTCTCTCCAGCCGTAAAATACACCCATATAAATGTGTTATCTGTCTATTAGTTTAAGTGAAAAATGTATTGGAACCTCTGATTAAAAGGGACAAAGATATCCCTCATTGGTTTTGACAGGTTGGATATTGCTGAGCATTATCTTCCCCTCCTCTGCCGGCAGAACAGCTATTATGAAACCAGGGCACACTCTCATCAGTAGAAGCGCTGTGCTATATTTCAGTGCTTTTTTTATGTTACCTTTTTGTTCCTCTGGGAGTGAGCAGCAGTATGTCCTGGCTTTCATCTTCATTTACCCCAGCATAACTGAATTCAGATGTAAACTCCGCTGTCCCACCTCTTAGGGAACAATTCTCTGCTGCAAGCGCTGCTTTCTTGGCAAGGGAGACATGTCCTTTAGCATTGGATAGCTTGGACTATTTACTGTCTTTTACTAAACGGGATAACTCACACAGCAGTTATTTAAAGCCCTTTTATGCAGCAGTAGGACTCCAGAGCTGTCTCGGTCCATGGAATGGCGTGTCTCCCTTGCCAGGGTCTAGACATTCCTGCTGCATAAAAGGGCTTTAAATAACTACTGCATGAGTTATCCCATTTAGTAAAAGACAGTAAACAGTCCAAGTTATCCAATGAAAATCTTGATGAGATAATTTGCCTTGGATTGACAATGCTTTAAATTTCCCCATGACAGTCAAGTGTGCAGATCGCCTTGCAGTCAGCAGGCATGCTTTGCCACACCAGGGATGAAGCAGGGTGATGGAGACGCAGTGTGCTCTCCCCTGTACCTGTCAAGCCCTGATTCAATAATGCTGGCTGTTTTCTGACGAGTGTGAGTTTTGTTTAGGAAGACAGAAAGGAAACTGAAGCTTTGCTTTTATGCTTCACCTCCCAGCACCTTGGCAGATGGCTTAAACAGGACTATTGTTGAGGAACAGACTGCAACAACTCCAACAAACCCAAGTCAGAAGAATTCAAGGTTTGCTTTCAAAGCTTTCACACCCATTTTACGTTCCCCGACCTGTGAGCTCACTCACTGCCATTGAACAGAGCATTGTTCACTAAATGAGGTTTCAAGTTGCCACTGTTTCTCATTAGCACTCTGGTGATCAGAACCATCCTATTCATCGCTAAAGGTAGTGCCAGCATCTTTTTCAAAGTCTCTGTTGAATTATGTTCTTCCTGACAATAAACACATTCCTATCATTTTGTTCCAGGTTTGCTCAGTGGGAGTTTGTAATAGCAGACAGCAACAAAGAAGACCTGTAACAAAAATGTGTTAGAAATTAATGCCAGGACGGAGATGGTGCCTTGTAAAAAACCGTGACACAGCTTTGGACCTAAATCATTTAACTGAGGACAGTCCTGCACATGTAACAAAAGACAGATCTGAAATTGTATGTATGATTTAACTCAATTTACATCTATCATTTAAACACAAATCAGGCTGGAGAAGAGAAGACTCCTCAAGGGGGGGCCTTAGAGCAGCTCCAGTGCCAAAAGGGTTGCAGGAACCCTGGAGATGGGCTTTGGACAAGGGATGTAGGGACAGGACAGGGGAATGGCTTTAACTGCCAGAGGGGAGACTGAGATGAGCTCTTGGGCAGAAGCTCATTCAGGGACCTTCAGAAACCAGCTGGAGTGTGTCTTCCTCTCACACTGCTCCATGCTGAATGCAAACTTCTCCTGAATGAAGAAGATATCTGTCCAGATACCTGGCTCCAAGGGACTGTCAGGCAGTGAAGCCCAGCTCCTCGTTGTCATGAGCATCCACATCATACAACATTTATAAAACATCAAAACCCAGCTTGTGTTCCCTGACTTTATTCTGCTGCCAGAAAACAGTTCTCAAAGTTTACCCCATCAATGGCTGGCAACCTTCTAATTTCCACACTAGATTTGCTCTCGACTGATGTTACTGCTGTGTGTTTCTATAAACTGCCCTCCAGCTTAAAGAGCTCTACAGCTAAACAAGTTTTTGTTCTTCACCATTCCTCCTCCCAGTGAAGTTAATATTCCCATAATATCAACAAGCCACTCAGGTAGCTGAATTTAAACTAAAGAGAATGAAGTGGAATTACTCACAAATTGTATTGAGAATAATAAATGTAGTTACTTAAGTTTGTATTTAAAATTGATTTTAAACCAAGCCTCTTTAGAACTCAATGACAAAATTGCTGCAGTCGTCAGTGGAAGCAGAATATCGTGTCACAACGTATCATGGGCAGCACTTAGACACAAGTACACACTGCCAAAAAATTTCTGCACAAATATTTTCCATTCCTCCTACTTACCTGCCAAAGTCGATGAAAAAGTGTGTTCTGCAAAGTGCCCAGAAGCCATTAATTTCGGGCTATTATGAACTAGGGATGGGAAGAAAATCTCAGAGCCCCAACAACCAGGATCTGACTTCAACATCTCTCAGGGAAACAGATATGACAAGGAGATATGAGGAGCAACCTGACACTTTCATTATTTTAAAATTCCACTAAAACAGTGACAGAAGTGCAAACTGAAGGCTGATGGAGCGCTTATGATACTTCTTTCCTCATTTTTCCAGATTGGGCTGAAAAAAATTCATCTCCACCTTCCTTTGCACAAGTCCAAGATGCAAACAGCAGCAACAGAGCTGTAGGACTGGGGCAGGGACAGACCTGGTAGGTGAACTATTTATCAAGCATGCTGCAGCACTGAGTTCAGCTGGGACTAAGAGAGATTTTATTAATAGGGTTATTTTTAGTGAAAATTTCCACTTTATTTGGACAGCACTGTAGAAAGTCTGACTGCTTCGGAGAAGTGTTTTTAAGTCAGACCCAGCAAGTATTTAGAAACAGCAATGGAAAAGATTCAGCAGATAATTTTCTCATTCCATAGACATTGTCTTACAAGAAATAGATTGCAATACTGGAGTTTGGATGGGCTGCAGTTGTAGCTGATGCAGGCTGGGACAAAGCTTGTCTTTTCAATAAGAAATAGCTACACAAAAGATGGAGGTTTTTGTCTTATCAGAGTGTGGCCCAAGAGGAAATGGTTTGATGTAATGTCATCATTGCTGCTACTCTAATCACAGCTTCTGAGTGAATACTCGGAGTGTTCAGAACACATCAGCTTCTGGTCACCCTCCCAAAACAGAAGAACTCCTCTACTGGCATTGGCTCCAGGCCTCTGAAAGAAACTAAACACCTTGGCAAATCCAGAGTGCCATACCCATCCCAAACCCACTTTCTCAATAGTTAGGATGTGTCTGAACTCTAAACGATCATCAGTCTTTCACATTAAAGAATTAACTCCTCTTGGCCTTCTTGGAAGTGCCTTTATACCTGTCTCAAGGCTAAGCTGCCTGGATCAAGAGCACATGCACTGTCCTGCTTCTTCTTCCAAGGAGGGGGGTGTCTACTGTGAGAAGTACTTTTTTTATCTGCACACACAACAATCTCATTCCCCTCCAAACTGAGAAGTCCTTTTCTTGTTCTTCCTCGTCCCCTCATAAGGCATGTCTTTCATTTTCATCACACCATTCCCATTTTAACTTCTTTATCTCTATAGCTTGTCTTATATACCAGAAGAATGATACTCCGATTTTCTGTTCAAAGTGTATACTTTATATACTCTAAATCACAGTTCTTTCGTCAACATCTTTTTTCACTGTTTTGAAAGACAAATTACTCATGACTCATTCTGGAGAGAAAATGCTATCAAATACTTTTTTGTTTACTCTAATTTATTCTTAGGTTTTAAAAGCTAACTGTCTTCACACCTTCTTCCACAATCACTGTAGAGTGACAGAACCCCAGGCAGCTATGCCAACCACTTGTTCTATCTTGGGAAGGAATAACATGATCTTTGGAAAAGCTTGTGTCCTCACCATCAAGTGCAGAGTGAGCCTGGGAGCATAAGATTTCACTCTTGTGCTCTAGCATCGCTTAACAAATGCCGCCATTCATAAAGCAACTACTTCACAGTGAGGCTCAGAGCAGTTAATCTGGACTTTCTGAATTACCTAGGCACTGTAATTTCATTTAGCTCATCCTTCGCCAGCTCAACACTAAGTTAAAATGTCAGGACAAGAACCTAGGCTTGAGCTGAAGAGAAATCATGCCATTGCAATCACTGGAAGTCTGGTTCAAGGTTTATTCAATTTCTCAGTCAAAAATTGGCACTTCATTTCTCACTAGAATTTGTCTAGCTGTGCATTTTAGTCATTTTGTTCTTTTTGATGAATAGAGTCCATATAATCTACTTGTGGTAAAATGGAAAGTTTCATACATGGGGCACAATTTCCAGCCTCAGATAATTTGAGTGGTTTGTCTCCGTGCTCTTCTCACTTCTTCTTCATCGTTTCTCTTGTAACACAGAGCTCAGAACTGGACCCATTTGTTGTCTTTAAAAATGCTACACAGAATTCAGTGTCACCTATTCATTTTCTTATAGCTCCCCCTTTTAGAATGCATCATCCCTTACTTACACTGTTTAGACACCATGTAATCAACGTGATTCATAAATAGCTACACACCCCTTCATCATTTGTATTGCTACCCTATGAATTCACTATAACAGAATTCCCCAAGCAGGGCAGCTCTGCATTTGCACCCAGTAGCCGAGTGGTATTACTCAGCTGCATGTTTAGCTGCCTACAGTGCCGAAATGTAAGGGGTAACAGTAACTTTCATTTTGGAAGAAAACCACGTCATTTTTATTGACATGCTTTTTTGAAGATTTTCTCCTACATCAGTAATGTAAAGTCAAAAGATGCAATTAAGATAAAATTATTCATCGCTCCTATCAACTTCAGTCTTGGCTATGGAGTATTATGGCTCTTAGATGCCTCTTATTGAGCAGTAATGAAAAATGGAAGTGAAGAATTGGTATATGGTTCAATGCACACCCAGATTATCAAAACTATAAACACTTCTTGACAGCACCATGTTTTTCCTATGCCTTTATATAACGTGATGGAGAATTATTCTGTGATTCATGCAAGCTCCAAGTCTCTATGAACACATAAATAATTGATAACAATAAACAATTAATTTTCCAAGTGATGACATTGTTACTTCTTTGCCACTTTTGGGTAGGCATTAGAAATATTAATAGATCAAGGTGATGAGTAAAGCAAAGAATAGTCAACGATGCCGAAGATAAGACCATTCCTGAGTAAAGCACAACTTGCACTGCTCTGTTGGAAATTGATTCATGTATGAGAATTCAGACAGGATATGTTGGGAAACTAATTATTCAGAGGAAATCAGTAAGCCCCAGCGCTGTGCTGGGAACAGTCAGTGACAATCTGCACGTAGCCACACAGGGCTCTACGCTTTTTTTCTCCTGGGGATCACCCCCTGTGCAATGCCCCTGTTTTAAAAAATGGCTTTTTCAGGGTACATTTGGCACATAAAAGCAGTAAAATCATGTCCATCTACCTCTGGGTGACAAGCGCTCATGCACAAAAAGCAAACCAGACTCTACTTCACCCAAAATTTGAGGTTATTTTGGTAATTTCTGAACCTCAATACGTTGTTATTCTCAGGAGAAGCTCACAGTTTTCTTGTATCATTCTTTTTCTTCCTCCAGTGCCTTAAATGTTTTCACTGCTCTCCATCCTAGGCTGCCCATGCTTTCTCACAGAGGCAGATGGTGTTCATGTGGCCTTACAGAAGTGTGACCCTCGGCAATGAACCCATCCTTTGGACACTTGCACCAGTCAAAGGTCACTGAAGACACGTTAGGATGAGATACAAGATAGACAAAGCATAGTCTTTGTGATTGAGTACTTAAATTTGAGCTAATACCTCTTCTGTAAGTTGGCTGCTGCGAGAGACAGGAAGGACAGAGATGGAAAGATTTCCTTCAAAGAAAAATGCCCAGCTCTTTCTACCTGATCACCCATAAGTTTACATTTAGATGCCATGTGTAAGCATTCTATTAATGAAAGTGTCAAAATTACTTGTCAAGCCTGCAGAGAAAGTTGGATGCCTCTGAAGATACCCAAAGACAACTTACTCCCATAGTGTAAAGCTGGGGTAAGAAGGTTGGATCCCAACCTGAGACCTCCAATGTCCAGTTAGGAAATCACCCTCACATTCTGTATTATGAATCAAAGGGACTTCCCAAAGTCAGTGGTCTAACAATAAATGACATCTCCTGATCTCCTGCCTAAACCCTTGAAAATCATGCTCCCTACAGCCCCTCCAAAAAAAAGTGCCAGTGCCCTTGGCCTGATGAGGTCTGTAAAGAATGCAGTGGAATCATCAACATGTTTCCCCCTTTCATTTTTTGTTGTTAACTAACAGTGAAGCAACCCTTAATCGTTTCATCCGCATCTTCTACAGGACAGATGGAAACTTCAAGCACAAGGCCATCTTCTGATACTGCCAGAGGTAGCTTCTTCTCTTTGAAAGTTATATTCTCCTACAAAGCTGCTAAAAGCCCACTTAAACCCCTTGCAGTCTTCGTGAAGGCTCTCAATCATCTTGACAAACATTGGCAATGTCACCCTGCAGGTTTTCCATGACATTCACTCATTCCCCATCTTCTTTACTACAGCATGATACTTTTTGAAACTGTAGGAAAAGTGACTTACTGAATGGCATGGCTCATGAGAAATGGAGCTGCTTGTGAAGGGACGTTCCTTTTGCAAACACATCACCCTTCTGCTTATCTCCAGCCGTGGACTCTGTTATCAGATGGGCAATTTATTTATGTGCCATCTTGTACTAGCAGCCTGCTGTAGATCACTTTGGCTGGAACCGCAGCTGAGATGCTCTAGTCCCACCTCAAAGTCTGTTTTCCTGGAACATGCCTTACCCCCACCTCTACCCTTCCCTGCGTACTGAATTCTTGCTCGGGTTTTAACCTAGGAGCAACAGTTGCAGACCCACAGCTTTGGCTTTGCTTCAGATCAATATAGCTCTTGTTCATGCTGCTTCTGCAAATAGATCTAAGGAGAAATTCATTCCAGAGAAGGCAGTTTGCATGACACTCACAAGGTTATCTTCTCGTTGTGTTACAACAGCAGCTCAGGGCCCTATTTTAACCATACTCTGTAACAGTGCCCTTGTGTTTTAGTGAGACAGGCATATAATACCACAGAAAAAGGATTCCAGTGGTGCACGCATAAGACATTATATTGTTGTCCATGTGGGTATAAATTTCACCTCTATTTATTGCTACATTCTGCTGATATCTCTTTTTAGGAGTTTTCTTACATTTATCATTAAAAACGTGCAGCTATTTAAACATAATGAGAAAGTGACCATACAGATTAGTGACCTCTCCTGCAAAGATCCTAGAGCAGGAAGAATAACAAACAAAAGGGGTAAATCTCTCCATTGTACATAAAGAGATATTACAGGCAATTTTCAGGAGGTGTCTAAAGGTTGATTAATTCCAGATACCTGCACCATGACGCCTGATAACCCTCTCACATGCAGAACAAAGGCAAGTCCCCCTTTATCTCTGTATTTCAACCTTCTCCCCCTAAACTCTCTGATTGCCGTCTCTAAATTAAACCTCAATTTCAAGGCTTTGAACAACTCCACCTCAGCTTGGATCTGTGTCAGAGAATTAACACTTCTGCAACAGGAAATCTCATTCCTTTCTCAGGGAGGAGACCAGTTTCCTCCCAAAATCCACCCACAGGGCCCAGCTATGTGGTATTTGCAGACAAGGCTGTCTTTGAAAACAGTCAGGAGTAAGAGTCTGCTACTATAGTCACCCCATCGTCTGTCCTCCTCCCAGCAGTCTCACTTCAGCTATGAAACATCTCCAAGGATTCCATGGAGTCCAGAAATACCCAGGGATACCTAAGAAGGGGCTCAGCTTCAGATAAGAGATGTTCAGGGTTGACTTGGCTGCCAACCAGTGGGATTTCTATGGTGACTTCTGCTTAGCTTCACCTCATCCCTTGCCAACACACTCCAATTTCCACGTCCCTCTATGGCCATAGTTTTCCCTTTTTTGGAGCTGTTTATACTGTCAAATACAGAATTTTTACATTATTTGTAAAAGGTAAGGGATAGAATCATCATCCAGGATGGGAAAGAAGACTTTGCTTCTTTCAGTGCTTTAATGTTTGTTATGCTATTTTCTTTTGAAGAATGACAGCATTTTTTTCAGGCTATTAACTTTGCTTTCTTTTTCCTCTAGGATTAACAAAGAAAAGGAACAGAGGATTTTTAAAAAGCCTCTCATGGAAGGCAAGTTGATCTTCAGCAGCAACTGCGTATTTGTTTGCTTTTCTTGATAAAGCTTAATTACAAAACCTTCACAGAGGTAGCTGTAAAATAGCCATCTCCAGTGGCAGCAATAATGACACTGCTAAACCTGGTAATCTCTTTCTTTTTTCTTCCCTTTTAGGAGTTTGGAGTCTGATAAAGAATGGGGATAACAAAAAGAAATTAGTTTCAGTTAATTTTAACACAGTAAGGCAGAAAAGTGCAGCAGATACAAATTTCAGCGCAGGAAACCCCAAAGCTTTCTTTGATGTCGGTGCAGATATATCTTCATTGAGAGCCATATATTCATTAATAAATGTGTTATCAGACAACTTCACTGAATTAGTCCTGTCCAGATATTGTCATTCCCTCAACTGAAGCATTTTGAGGAAAAATATACTGAAAAATGCTTTCAGTTGGGAAAAACACTCTGACTTTGTCACTTCAGGTTTTTTCCTCACCTTCTCCATTCTCCCATTCTCACCCCCATGTTTCACCCCACATTTTCCTCTCTTTTTATTTTTTTAACAGATTTTTTTATTTTATCACTGAAAAGAAACAAAGATGAAGAAGGTCAAACCCTTAAACAGTGGCTTAGTAAAAACTGTGGTTACTCAAGCAGTTCCCACCCCTATAGTTGATATCCACACGTCCCAAGGATTGCAAACATCCCCAGCTAAGAACTTCTAACAGCTTTGAAGGGAGATGCTTGTGGACTTCAACAGTTCTTGAGCAGATCAAAGGAAAACCAAGGACAGATACGCAGTTCAGTGACCAAGCCCTTAACCCCTGATAAGCCAATGGCCAAGCGCCTCTGTTCTGGAGAGCCTTGGAAATGGAACTACCAGGAGAGTGGTCCACCCAAAACAGTGACGAAATGGACTGAAGAGAGATTTCTGCTCTCTGCCTATGTCTTGGTGTAAGAGAGGGTGGCACTGGGGAAGAGAAGCCCAACATCTGAGGACTTTATCACCATGTCCTGTTAAGCCATGAGGATGCACAGGGACAAGCAGTTTCCTTCTTTCACTTAGCACCTTCACCCCTCAAGCTCTGGGCAAAAACACTTCCAGAAAACGGAGTGCTTGCTTCTTTGCAGGAACTTTTTTTGCTGATTATGCCCTAGAGACTTTGCATTTTGAGTTCCTCAAGGTTTCAAACCCTGCTCATCACCACAGCAGCTATGGGATGCTGCTGCAGCTCCCATCTGATGTGGCAGTGCCTGCAGGTTGCTGCAGCAGCTGCAAAATACCAAGCAGCAGTTTCAAGTTTAGACTGACATTTGTTGCTTTTCATGTGCTCTAAACAATTAGAGCACATGAAAAATGCCATTACTAAGGTAATGGCATTAGCTCTATTCTCAGAAAAATAAGACATCTTTAGTTTCTACCCTCCTCCCTCCTACTGGGTGTTTTCTTTCACTACAGTGAGTGGGAACTTGATTTATACAGAGCCATCTATTATGGAAGAGAAGGGCTTTCCTACTGTAACTTCCTAAAGGAAATAGTACGATAGCAAACTTTAGCACAAATGTCCTTTTTTCTGGAGGTAGCCATGCAGTCCAATATTCTTGTTTGAAATGAAGTTTCAGGATTATGAAGTCAAAAAATTCAGATGGAAAACATATGAAGTTTGATTAACTGAAGAAGTGGTAAATATCAATATTAGAGTGATCTGGAATCATCTGTGTCCCTTATGCCCTAGGAATGGTGACTACCCAGCTAGATGCTTATTATTAATAGCTGATTATTTTGGTTAAACACAAAGTTAAATGTAAATAAAAATATAAATACAAAGTTTTGGTTAAAAAAAAAGTAAAACAAACACCAACTGAGCTGAGAAAGCTTTTTGCCAGCTCAGGATCTCAACCACAGCGAAATTAGCAATATTCAATGTTCAGCAGGATCTTCAAAGCTACAATTCCTCACGCCTGAGGAAATGCGCATTGAAAACCTCAAAGGAACATTGATAGTGCTTCATGGAGGCCCAGGAGGGGGAAGGCTGGGGATGATGTTTGCTCCAGGGAAGCATAGGCAAGAATGGAAACAGCAGTGCCCATGGCAAGCTGAGCAGCCTCATACCATGTACCAGGAGATGAATGCCTGTGAGCATCAGCCCTTCCTTTAGAGCAGTAACAGAAGTCCTTTGGCACATCAGCTGTGTGAGCCAGATGGACCCATCGGCACCAGGGGGGGACCTCGTTGGGGATGTCCCCAGAAAGAGGGGAGGAAAGGCTGAAGGAGGATGAGAGGGTGGTGAGCAGGGCTGCACCCCCAGATCGGGAGCAGCAGCTCAGGGAGGGGATCTGCGCCTCTGCTGCGCTCTGTGAGACCCCCCCT
>JANRGW010042005.1:0-20447 GCA_024733675.1 Psilopsiagon aymara
GGGTGGCATGGTTTAGTGGGAGGTGTCCCTGCCCATGGCAGGGGGGTTGGAACGAGATGATCTTAAGGTCCTTTCCAGCCCTAATTATTCTGTGATCCTATGATTGTTCACCTAGGTTATATTAAAGCAAATACCAAAGCAGAAAGAAGACAGTGTGTGTAACTGGTTGGGCAATTCCCATTTCCAGTTGCAGGTGTGTGGGTCTGCTGCAGAAGCTTAGAAAATACAGAATTGTGTAATAGCTTGAAGAAATGAAATATGACTTTACTGGAAGGAAGTTGTGGTTCGGAGCTCTTCAGCCTATGTCATCTGCATTTTGTCTCTGTGAAGCCTGTTAAACTAGCTCCAAAGACAACATTATACTAGCAATTGCAGGAGTGTTGACACAATTAAATTCTACATTTATAATTTTGCCTATTTTGAAACAAAATGGCTTCTCTCACTTTATTTTTTTGATTGAAAGTGTTATCAGATCCTTTATAAAAAAGTAGACATCAGATATGTTTCACGTAGAAGTATATGTTGTTCTGGAAATATGAACTTAGCTCCTAAAAAAGCAATTCTTACTTTCATAGAAACAAAAGGCTCGCCTGATGCCTTACATTGTTTACATGAATGAATACAATTTGTTTAAATTGCATTTCAGATACCCATAGCCACAGCTAATTTCTACTCACATGATTTTATATTACATACTTGGAACTGGAGTAGGCTTTTGAGCATGTATTCCATAATATTTACCTGTATATGCCTTTAAGAAGTATCTTAAGCCCTTCCCAGTAACTGATTAGCAAATCTGTGCTAGGTTTGTGCTGTTCGTTATTGCACTGGTGATTAAGGTAAATCCCCTATGTTATGTTTAGGGAAAATTCAGAGGTTGGGACTTGGAGTTTGTTGGCTTTTTTTTTCTCTTTTTTACTTTTTTTTTTTTTTTTTTTTTTACTTATGAGACATTTTAAAAATTTTTGGCAAAGTGTATTCCTTTGACATACAGAATAGTTTATGCTCGGGACAGAACACCTTATTGAAGCTGGGGCTAGTCCGCCATCTTCTGGTAAACGCGGGAATGGCCTCGGAGGTTGACAGTTAAGCGGGCGGGGAGTATTTGTACTGCTCTGTGTCAGATTTGTTCTTATAGCGGGCTTGGAAAAAGGAACACGTGAAATCTATAAAAACTCAAGAACACTCGTGTGCTAGGCTCAAGTATGTAGCCACATGTGAACTCTGAAAATGTTTGTTTATGATGGGTGTCTCAAAAAGTCCATTTGTCTGTAAAAGGCACACAGTTACTAGACTTGACATGTAAATGTATAAAAATAGTTATTCAGCAATTTATTTAGGGATTTATTAGATAATTTTTCTGTGCGTGTTTTGGGAAAAAGAGATAGGAAGATTTCAGGGACTTGGGTGCTCTTAATGCACCTGAGACAAAAACAAATGTTTTGCCTACCATTTGGCTCCATTCATGTATTCATCAGCTGAACTGAAAATCATGTATATATCAGCACCAAGTTTAATGTGAACCGCACTCAGGACAGATGGCAATAACTGATTTCATGTACCCTTGTGTACTGGCTAGTCACATTCCTGGAAAAACAACTTAACCTTTCACCAGGCATCATAGTAAGGAAATCATAAAGCAGTCATCATATGCATAAAATTGTGTTTGTGTTTATGACATGGTGCCTTTTTCTCCCTACAGAAATTGATGCCATAAATAGTTTAAATGCTTCATAACAGTAATAAAAGCAATTATTTTGTTCTCTACATTTAGCACTGGTAGTTTTCAAACTGTGTGATACTGAGAGAAAAAAAACACAATGGAGAAAAGGAAAATAGAGATAAAAGAGCAAAACCACTGGTTTGGATATTGTTATTTTGCAGCTGTACATGTAGGAGGCAGTTACACATGCACTGTAAGAGCAGGTTGCTGTGGTAGCTGGGTAGCAGTAAATGGAAAGTATTTGTTCTAGCAGCTTCCAGAGTTGTGGTGGATATTTCACAAAATGACAGAACATGGCTGGTCCTTCCTAGAGCATTCAGCCATAGAAAATGGAATGAGAAAAGAATAGAAGAGGATTTGCCAGCTCTAGAGCACACCGGCTATCAGGGCCCAGCATGGTTTTTGCAAAGAGGGGGAGAACAGGATGAAGCTGGAAGGTGGATTAAGAGTGGTGAAGGTGGAGGATATTTGGTTGATTTTTCTTTCTTTTTTTTTTTTTTTTTTTTAACATAGGACAAGAATCTAGAGGCTTTCAGATAGGTCTTCCTTGTGAGTTAGCAACTTGATGGCTAGATTTTATTCATCTAGTGATCAAAGAGGAAATGGACTGTGAACAAGCATGTATTTGAATAGAGCAGGCCTTATAAGTGGTTTGGGGGGCTGATGAAGCATGGCATTTGAGCTAGGTGTGTTACCTCCTGGAACTGAATGTGCTTGGAGCAACCAGCAAGACAGAAGATCTTGACAATGCCATTTTGGATGGATAGAAGAAAATGAGCTGGGTATTTACAGTGGATTGTCTACTACTTTAAGCTCTCAAGTGAACTTCTCTGGTAACGGACTAGGAAGCTGTAGACATGTATTATGTTTACTTACCCCAAAACCTGTCTTAATTTGTTATTCTTGTATTATCTGTAGAGAAATAATACTTAACAGCCCTGCGCTATGCAGCATCAGTGCAGTGTCCTCATGAGATTCTGCTAAAATACCTACCAAAAGACTTATCACTCATTAGTTGGTGAGTGTCTTTTAGGTTTTCTGATTTTATGTCAGAAAATTACTTTTAAATGCCAGCCTACTGCTTTCCTTAGTCATTCTGCCAATTGCAAGTAATTATGCAAGAAGTAGCATGTATGTATGGTAGTAAAATAATTGAAGACTTAGATTCAGGTATGACATTTTAAATGGTAATTCTGCTGGTGTAGAAGAAATGGTGCTGGTATTGAAAAGACTAAGAAGTGTCAACACATTAAAAGAAAAAAAAAACCCCACAGAATTAAGCAAGGAAAACATTCAGAACAAAATAGGTTTCTGTTAATTTTTTTCTTAGGATAAGAACATTTCAGAATAGAAGAGTGGGATGCAAGGTTTTTCAAGTCTACTCAATATAAAAATGCTTTATTGACTCATGTGAGTAGGTTGTCATCAAGGCTGTATCCATGCTTCACAAAAGGATGGGTGACAATCACAGAGTAAGAAAGCAAGAATCTGTTCCCAGTGTAGACTGTTAGAGGTGGCAGAATTTTCATGGAATTTCTGCTGTTCAGTCAGTAAAAGTATTGCAGCAAAGCTCTGGAAAGTGGGGATACTAGTTGTGGGAACCTGCTGGAATCTTATGAGTCCCCTGGTTAGTAAAAGATCCAGTTAAGTAAATGACTTTTCATTTCAAGCAGAAGATTTTGTAAAAGAACAGCGTAATAGTGTGTAAATTATCTTAGCCACAGGAAAAAATCTGGATGTGCTGGAATCCTGCTGGGAAAGGCATTAGACCTTATACTAAGACCCCTTTTCTAAGCTGATACTGAAAATTACCTTGCAATGTCTGTAAAAATAACTTGTCACTTTTTTTACAGACACTTAAGCTTCCAGAGTACTGTTATTGTGTATTAGATCATAAATTCCTGGTAGTTTGCTTGCAAATCAGTGTTATTTTCTGACTAAGCAAGTAAAATAATTATTTCTGCTTTGTTATTTTTATAGTCTTGCTGAGCTCATTTATTCCATCAGTTGGAGTATTACAAGTGATAATATACATATTCCTTTTAATGTTGTTTAATAGCATATCTGCTACTGGATTCCTATATTAAACATTGCAGTGCCAGACAACCTGTGGTCTGAATAATTCAGGAAGAGTAAAAAAAGGATTAGAGGCAGGCCATACAGATATTCCATGTAAGTTTATACTCTGCTTCAGAGTCTCCCTGAGCATTGATTCTTTTATTCTTTATTCTCATTTCATCTTCTGTTGCTCTCTGTACTCCTTCCAGTCTACCTTTATTACAGGGGCCCCTCAAGGGTGAATGTAGGGGTTTCAGGAATGTTTTGCCAGTTGCTTTATGGCTAATTCTTCACCATACTTGGTCAGCTTGCTAAAGTGCAATTACTGCTTGAGAAATAAGAAGATGTAAATTGTTCTGACTAAAGAGGGAGACGTAATTTATTCTGTATATAGCATCTCCAAACTGAGTAAACCTTGAGGATTCTGACATTTCAAAAGATGATGAGACAGTAATATAAATAAGACAACAGTGTGAAGTTTAATAATTGATTTAATAAAACCCACAATAAAACAACACTTTTTTTATATAATTAAACATGTAGTAAATTATTAAAAAACTCCAAATACAATACATGTCTACTATACTTCAACTTCTAATTACATCAACTGTAAACCCCAATTGAATTAAAACCTATTTGTGTATTAGCATGTGCAAAATACCTGTTGTTTATCTGTGGTACTTTTTCCAGTAAGTTTGTAAGGATGGAATGCACATTCTTCATGAACTGTGATATGGCTTAATTAATGATTGTGTTTGCACTGAAGCATTAACTTCCCAAGTACAGTGCTACTTGGCCTCTGAGCTGTGTGTGTGCTCCCATACTGTACTCAAATGTTCCCGTTTCTTGACAGAACAAACATAATCCAGTGTTACAAGCACTTCATACAAATTAATACTGTGCTGTCAGTTTTTTATACTGTGCTGTCAGTTTTCACCAATAAAAGATCATCACGTGACCCCAGCCTTGCATAAGGAGACAAGAAGCCAAGACTGTGACCCCAAACTGCAGGTATGGATCAGCCTGATGAGTATGTGAAACCCTAGCAAGTTTTAAAACAGACAACAGTTTAAGTATTCACAGCTGAATATCACAATATCCATTACTTGGCAAACATTTTCCTTTCTGATCCACACAGAGAACTACTTTTGATGTCAGTGGAAGTTTTGCATAAAGACCAAAGTACAGAACAAGCAAAAAATCTCTGAAGCCAGGTTGCTCCCATCTTCTGAACTGTGCGGTCATACTCTTGTTGCCCTTAGCTTCTTTAACATAAATGACTTCAGAAGCAGGCACACATCTCCATTTTAAGGTGTACAATAGCATGGTGTCAGGTTTGGTTATCCTCTGTACATCTGGATTACAGGGATACCACCACAAGGTGAAGGAATTCAGTTTTGTGGATTTTTGAGGTGTCTGGATGAATAGTCTTCAAATTGCCTCATCCTTCTGTAAATAAGAAAAGGCCTTTATGCCTCTGTTGGTTGTTATGATATTTTTGTCCAGCACCATTAGGTTACTGAACTTGGTTGGATTTTGCTATATGAATAAAGCCAGGTAGTGGGGACCATTCTTGCAGTGGCACTCTTATCAGGATACTGCCATAGTGTGACCAGAGCAAAGCTGAAAAGGTCAGAGATAGCTGTGACTGAGGGAACAGTACATATCTAAAACTTCTGCTCCTGCTTTCCTGTTAGATGTATTTTGCATCTCTGTTGGTTGTGTTTGAGAGTATCTCCATGTCAAGCATAGCTTCTGTCATTTGACTTCTCTTTCAAAACAATCTTGGAAAAAAATCAATTATAGGACATTTATTAATTATAATAGAAGGCATGCTAATCAACTGGCCTTTTACTGTCAATCAAATGTTGTTTAGACATTCAAGATCATTAACAACAAATTCACCTTACAAGTCAGAACTTTGTAAAATAAATAACCTGTTTCTAATGTATAAACCCTATTCTAAAATACATTAAAGATAACTGATCTCCTAAAACACTTTGGGTCCAGTGCTGGGTCTCTAGTTAAATACCAGAAGTCTGGGCAAGGATCCTTCTGTCTGGATCTCTGAATGCCCAGATTAAAGCTAACTTTCTGGTCTGGGTACAGTAAATGCTGTATTTTGCAGTGTCTCCAAAGAAAGAGTTTCCAAAAGAATGCAGCTAGCACTGTATGTGTTATAGTCTTAAGATACTTTATGAAAATTACTATTGCAAAAATACTGTATAATGATTCCAGGGATCATGACATATTATGAAATTCTGGCATTAGAGACTTGAACTGAAATACTGAATACGTGATGCTCCATTTGGAGTGCAGGTACTTTGTGGTACATTGTTATTCAAGGACAATATGGGACTGTAATTTGTGAGGTATCTGCAGAGCCATGTTGCAGTTTGTAAACAATCTGAAAACAGCTTTGTCTCCAAATCATCATAACTTGAATAAACCAGTACAAGGAAGAGTGAAATACATGTTCTGTAGGGCAACCACTGCACTTTTTGCAGCACCAGTTCTCCCTGCTGCATGTTACATGGTGCAAATCCACAAATTAATGATTTGTGTTTGATCATTTTCATTTTGCATTTATTGCTCTCAGTCTTTGACTACAAGATAAAGAATAAGGCAGCAGTTCCCAAAACATACGAAATTAGGCACTGGAATTCTGACAACTTGCACAGGTTTTGCTCATTTCCTGTTTGTAACTCTGAAGCTGCACAGAGCACTTGTACATTCCAAATGTGTTCAGCAGCAGTTGTCGAGCCTTGGACTGAACTTCCTCCCATTTAGATGAACTACCAGGAACTGGAAAATCAAGACAATAATTAATAGAATTCCACCTCAAGAAACCTGGACAATCCACTGTTACCAATAGGAATGTGTTCACATTCATTTATTCATACTGCTCTGTGGTCATTATGTGCTCTCTATGCATTATTTTACACATTTAGGTCTACATCCTCTAACTAGGACCACATATTGATAAAACTGTCTGCGTTAGACACCATCCCCTACAAGAAAAAATGATCTTTCTTACCAAGAATTAATATTCATGGTAGTCAGGAGTCTAAATCAGCACATTTTGGCAAAACGTATTTATTTTTCCTGTCAGATTGTTCTACATTAGAGCTTCACCCTGTCTTTCCCTGGACAAGTAAGGAAATTTCTTTTCAGAAATTTTACACGCACACACACACACACATACACCCAGGAATCTGTATTGGATATTTCAATATGATTGTATTTCTTTGCACAGTCTTCATTTACACTGACTTTCTGGGCAAATGGATTTTATAACTTACTGTACAAAACCATGGTTAGCAAACTCCCCCCACCCCCACCCCCCAATGATATTTCCTGGTTCAACTTAAATAACAATAAGAAGAGAAAGTGTTGGATTTTGTTGGGTTTTGTTTTCTACACTTACATTGCATTTAGAATCATTATGTTCAGAATTACGCTATACAGCAACTTACCTAGTTGCAAGTGGACTATGGCAGTTGTTTTTCCTGCAGTAAGAGACCAAACATTTAAGTCTTCTATAGAATAAACATCTTCAATTTTCATCAAGTCTTCCTTAATGCGATCCACATTTAAATGCCTTGGAACCCCTGTGATACCAAACATGAGACAGAATTCATTCTGTCTTCTGCAGACTCTCAGTGGCCTTTAAAACGTCATAACAGATCTCAAAAGAGTTCATAATTTGTGATCAGTAACTTCCAGGTTATCAACAGAGAAGAATATGCAAATTGGCATATTAAGTCAAGTATGGATACAGAAGTTGTACCTTAACTGCAGTGTTTTCTTAAACATAATTTGTCCTGTGCAGAACCTCTAGCAATAGCTAGCATTAGATCCTTTGGTGCAATGCAGACGTTACTGTATCTTCTAAACACTCCTAACTGCTTAGACTTGATTCTAAGGTCGGAATCTACAAAACCTACATGCTAAGTAGGCCCTGTCCCCTGAAACTTCTCTCTTCAGGCACCTGGTTTCATTTTCAAATGCTCATAGTAATCCATTTGCAGTCACTAACATGTATGACTTTCATCTTAAAGCATAGCATCTTTCCACACCAATGAGTGCATTGACCAAGACAGTCTAGATGTAGCAGTTTCAGCAGCCACGGCATCTCTATAGCTTCCCTACTCCACCCTTTAGCTGTACAAAGAGAAGCAAAAATTTAAATGATCAAAATGGGTCAGAAACTAGTACACAAGTACTGAATAAACCCTGTTTCCAAATAGGTTTGTTTCTGTCATGGCTTTTTACTTTTCATCTTTCAGTTCTATGGAGTCTGATAATATATGCCATGAGGTGTTCAGCCACTTGCTTCTCAGTTTTCTTCAGAATTTCTGAAGTGATTCCTCTCTGAACTTGTTACTTCATTGTCTTTTAAATCATGTTAGTTCCAGTACCATCTCTTCTGAAACTTCAGCATCTTCAGACTTCCATGATGCCTTTAAATACACTTTAAAAGCTAGGATCTCATTACTTTTATTCGAAAATCATTTAAGCTTGTAATTCAGCATTCCCGGTGTAATGATGAAACTTTAGTTAATACTGAAATCTCATACAAGTGCAAGGATCTTGATGTTGTAGTAGTAGTCTCCAGTATAAATGCAAGTTCATTCTCTGGAGATCATGGATTTGAACTGGAAAAATTCCTTAGCATACATACAGCCCACCTACCATCACTTTTAATAGCATCATTAATTTGAAGATTTTATAACAACTAGGATACCTATGCAGACAGCTACAACTCAAAACATCTGGAATTTGATACACCATTATTTTGTCTTATCTGTTTTCTTCAGCTAAATCTTAGCTATTGCCTTGGAGCTAACTGACGTTTCTTAAGCAAATGTCACCATTTTTGCCTTCTCAGTGAACTTTCATTTTGTTAGATTGTTGTGTTGGGCTTTTTTTGTTTCCTCCTAAATGACAGTAAAAGCACTTGACATAGAAGATCCTGAGGTTCCTGGTTAAGCCTTGTAACATAATAAAAGTAAAGTCAGTAACAGCTCACATGAGATAGCTAGGAAGGTACAACTGAAAGAGAGGACTTTTCTCCCATTCCTAACACCTTCACTTTCTTCAGGTAAAAACAGTAGATCAAGCAGTAGTAGTTGGTATGTTAGCTGTGATAGTGCAAATAATGTTGGCGTCTTTCCTTCTAAGTCACCACATGAGATAACATGCTTTAGTTTGTGTTTAGCTTTTTCTTTCCTTTTTTCCTTATTCCTATTTACACTGCTCTTTGACTTGTAACTTCAACTATGACAACAGTGGAAGCATGCAAGTAATACAACAGTATCTGTGAAAAGGGGAAGACAAGACAGACATGAACCACCTGTCCAGCCATTTATCTTGCTCTTGCTTTCTCCTTTTACATGCTTTCATATTCAATTTAACTTTACAAGTAATTAAAGGGCAGGTGTAGAACTGAGCCAGGGCAAATGTTCACTTAGTTTAGCTGACACATCAGAAAGTTCCATATGTTTCACTTCACCATCTCCAAATGGTGAAGAGCTTGTGTGATTCTGGCAGAGATCAGAACCACTTGTGTGATTCTGACAGAGGTCAAAGGCACCTTAAGACTTCTGTGACTTAAGCAAGACATCAAGAACCAACAGACTAAAGCAGCAAGAAGATAAACAGGTTTCCAGACACAATCCACTTTGTTAGAGATGGTGATTATGATGTCAATAAAAAGTGCCAGTGCTCATTGGTATTTGACATGTAAAGTACTGCAGACTGCACAGATCTTACCTTCCAGAATAATAACTCCTGTGTCACACAGAATTCGAACTGTTGTCAAAACCACCAGTATGGAGAATACATATGTACATATAGGATCAGCAATCTTGTATTCTGGCTGCAAGGGAAGTTCCAAAGTGTTAAAGTATGTATGAAAATAAGTTCACTTACTTAAAAAGCATGACTCAGAAAATACACTCATTTCTAGCTCCAACTTTCATTAATATTTCTTTTAGTTTGGAGAGTTAAAAATACATAATATAGTTTGCTTATTTTGCATGAATATGAATCTCAGAACATCACAATGCATTTGTTTAATAACTTACAAAACCAAGTCCCTTTTTAATCACCAAAACTGAAATTGAAACAATTCCCCCTGCCTCAGAGGCTGGCCATTACTTACCTTAAAGCGTATGATGTATGCAGCCACGAGCACACCAATACTTTGTACGAGGTCCCCAAGGGCATGTACAAACGCTGCTCTCACTGCAAGGCTGCTGTGCCCGTGGCTGCTGCTGTGGGCTCTGTTAGGAGAGTTCGACTGAGGCACATGAGAGTGAGGGTGGGAATGGGAGTGGGAGTGAAGGTGGCCAGATTGATTCAGCAAAAAACCCATTCTGAAAGTGAAAGAAGAAAAACAGGCTTTAGGGTTGCTTTTTTCTTTCCTTTTAAACGAAAGAATTGAAGAATAATACTCAGTATCATTTCTTGTCTTATAAAGAAGTCCCATGAAATTACATTCCATGAGAAAGACACAGGCCATGAATGAATTAGCAGCTTATTCAGAAATACATTTATGAGTGTAAATGAAAAGAAAGGGAGATCTTACATTAAGTTAACTGCAACACCAACGGCTGCTGTAATCAGCATGATATCACCATTTATTTCATAGTCCATATGGATAGTTCTTTGAACAGCTTCATACAAGAGGAATGCCATAAGGATATAGACCAGCAGCACACTAATGATGGCAGACAATACTTCTGCAAACAGAAAGGAAACAACATTACAAAACCAAGTCTAAGCTTCTTGACATATGCTTACATATACATTGTCTAGCGCAGATTTCAGCTATGAAGGACTGCTTAATGTGTTTCTGTATAGCTGTAATACACTGTTTTAATATTATCTTACACTTACCAAATACTCACATTTTACAAAAGTAAGAGTGTTATGACCAAGATTTTGGTGTAGGAATTATATCTGATCAGGGACTTGCAAAAGGGCACATATATCTAAGTAAAGAGAAAATGAGGAAAAAACCCTCCTGTTCTTTCATTGTCCTGCACCTTCCACTGCTGTTTACATCTGTGGGAAGTGGTTACAGCCCTCCAGAAGGCTCCTGCTGTTCTGATGTGAGGTGAATAGGCCTGAATATTTTATGGGTCGGGAACTTAGTGCTGTCTGCCTCGCTACCTGAGTCATGAAACTGGGCTGGTAATAGTGTATGCAAACCTGAGGACAATGAGGCCACACTACAGTGTTAATGTCCTACTATACAGAATACAGGTATTTCCAAATAGGTCACTAGATTCCTTTTAATATGAACATACTTCTAGCTTCATATTCTGAAAATGATTGCCCTGTTGCAGCTGAAACTTAAAAAGAAACGGACAAAAAAGGCAAAATACCTGACAGAGAAAACATTGGCCCGGTTAAGACTGTCTTGGTTATAAGCAAATTAATATAGGGTTTTACAAAAAACACAGGGGAAAACCTTAATGCTAGCTCCATTGTACTGCATGTGAATTCATAGGGATGCCTGAGTAATCTGTAATCATTATGCGTAACACTCATGACTGTCATTTGCCAGATGGATCACCAGGATCTCAGCTTTCCTGTGTGAATTCAAAGATCAGAGTTGGAATTAATTTACTTGGAATTTTAATAGCTGTTCTTCCCCCCTGCTCACACAAGTTGCCCTGATTTATTCTCCAGTAAGGGCAAAATTCCGCTTTTGGCTTTACCACAGTTCTAAGAATACTGATCTGTGAAGTTCCTCACTTCTGCCTCTGCTTTGGATCCATCAGTGTGTAGTACAACTTTGGTTACTGCTGAAGGTGTCATTTGTAATACAGAACTGCCTTAACTGTATTTATTGAATATTACAGTAAAAAACATGCTGCTATATAAGCATTTTAATATCGCCCAAATCACTTGATCCATATTCGGAATTTTTAACATCGTTATGGGAGAAGAAACTCTCACCCACACGTTCAGCTGTTCGGCAGGGTGTCAATGCCTGGATCAGTACCAGCATTACCAGGCAGTAACAAGGCTCTGGATGGCAACTGTCATAATCTCAAGATGATTTCAGAGCGACATAAAAATCCTGGAAATGCCTGTGCAAGTGGCAGTGTTCTTTACAAAGCAGGCAGATTATTCAGGGCAACAGCCTGAAGAAACCTCAGTACATTCCTTAACAGGTTTTCCAGAATGCTTTTAAAAATATTTGTGAAGCACATCAGCATTTACCAGAGAAATTACATATCGTGGGTTTACAATGGAAACCCATGTTTTCTGAAATGGAAACCAGTGTCTTCCCTGCAGTTTCTTTCACAGGCCCACTGTAATGTCAGCATTGTAGATTTGTGCAGAAATCTTTCACGTCTTGTGAAATGAACTGTATACTGTCTCAGTGGACTGACTGATTCTGTCATTATTAGCATTGTGTCTGCAGCAATGGAAAAATGCCAGGTCCCATATCTATGCTTAAATCTGCTCAGTGCCTCACTGAGGAGGTATCTCCACTTCGTGGTGAAACAGAACTATTTTGGCTTCAAGAATATAATCCTTTTTAGACATGACTGCAGTCTCCATTATTTTGTCTTCACTTTTCTAACCCATTTCTGAATCTGTCAGCTTCCTTTTCACCACTGAAAATGGAATAAAACTGAAGACGGAATATACATATTATGTACTCAAGGAGAATTCAGATAAATGAGAACTAGTGTGAATTCCCGTCTGGAATTTGATGAGACAGTGTAATATGCCTGTTGTCTTTACAATGCGGTGTTTATGGGAACAAGTTTGAAAACCCATTGTTCTACAAACAAAAGTAATAATGAGCACTAGAAACATTGCTCATTAAAATGTTTTCATGCTTACTGTATGTATGGATTATCTTAAAACTTAATGCACAGCAGGTCAGCAATGAGAGTTCTTACACACATTTCCATCTTCAAACAAATGCTCCATGTTTTTATTGTGACAGATGCTCAATCTATACCCTTTTTTTAACATTCTGTCATGTTTAGCATTTTTCATTAAATCCAAGCTATTCTTGAGCCAGTATTATTTGTTGACAAGCTTCATGCATATAGAGTATTTGGAAAGATATGTTACGGCGAGGATATACCCTCAAAGCAGCTTTCTTCCATTGCCAGCATTTGCTGATGTGTGAAACTGGGCCCTCAGGCCATGTCATTCAGACTCCATTCCTGAAATGATGCAAATCAATTTCACAGATGTGACTGTGAAAAGAAACCTCTGTACAGTAATTCTGAACCATCCCATTATTCTGTACTTGCAGAACCTGAGTCAAGGTTTGGGGGTCTCTTGCAAGGCCTTTACTCACTTCCCCTGCCTCACTGCAGACACAGAATCTCTTCCCCCCACTTGCAGGCTCCTTCACAGAAGGCTGCACTGTTGCTATTCACACAGAATGGCAGTGGTAGAAGGGAACCCTTGGAAACTGTACAGGCCTTCTCAAAGCAGGGTCAGCTGCAGCAGGTTGCCCAGGGTTGTGTTGGGTTTTGAGTATTTCCAACTGTGGAGACTCAACAACCTGTTCTACTGTTTGACCACCTCCTGGCACCGGTCAGCAGAAAAGGGGGAGTAACTGCTGCAGAACTGAGAAGCTGCTCCCACGGAGAAGATGGTGGGCAATACAGACTAATTCTACAGGCCACATCTGCCCCATGGACCACGCTGGGTTAGTCTGGCCAGGATTGCTCTGGGCAGTAAAATGGAGAGAAGAAAAAAAAAAAGCCCCAAAGGTGAGGTGGCAGGAATCTTCAGGAATTTTTATTTGCCAGGTGCAGTGGAGCCCTCAAACTATTTTAAAACTCAGGGAAAATTTACAGAACTGAGTAAGATTTTAATGGCTAAGTAAGCTTCTTTTATTTTCCTGAAGATTAACTCCTGGTTTTAAGCTAGGCCATGGCATGTTCAATGTATGTACTATCTGGCTTTAGAGAATTTATACAGATATATAAACTACTCATAAACTACTCATGATTTCTAAATAAAGTGTGCATGAATGCCAGCAAAAATCCTTCTGAAGAGTATGAACCACTGCCAGGGGGTACCTGCAAGGTCAGGTTTCAGTATTAAGGCAGCTCCTATCGCAAAATTAAAACTTATTGAAAGAAAAGGTTGCAATGGGAAATGCTGGCAGTGGTAATGCTTTCTTGCTAAAGCCCCAAAGATCTTCGCTAGTGTTTTGAGTTATGCATTCATGCACTAGTGACTAACTGATGACAAATGACTAGGAGCGATGGAGTTGTTGAATTCTGCTGCTGTTCTAACAGCCAAAATAAGAATTGCAGATGATGACTACACAAGACTTTGAAATTCCTTGAAAAATATACTGTAGAATGTATAGAGCAGAGGTAACAAATTGTGACACTAGAAATTATCTATTTTATGAAAAATAAAGCTTTGAAGCTTTTGGTTAAATGTCTGTAAGACCTGCAGCTGTATATTATGAACTATTCTATCCAGTGAGCAATCACATGAAAGCACCCTTCATCATCATTACATTTCCAAATGTGACGTAATGAATCCTGAAAATACCCTTCCAAGGTTTAGTATGTAATTCTGTTTACGCTTCTTTGTTTATACACCTAAAAGGGGCAGAGGTTAAGTAACTTATTGTATTGCAAGCCATGGGACATCTTGATCTCTGCTTCGTGTGGTTTGGAGAGTGCAAGAGGAATACTGATTTATATGGCTTCTGGCAGAGCAGAGCCCTCTAATAATATGCTCCACCTAACTTTTTAGTTCTGGATTAAGATGTCATTTTTCCTATTGAACAGGAACCTTCTTCCAGTGTCATAATTCTACTGAAGAATGGGAGTTCATAAATCCTGGACACTGGCAATTAGCTGCTGTGAACAACAAATGACATGTACAGCTCCTGAACCAACAAGCTCCTCAGCGTGTCCCACAAGCAGTAACAGTGGTACAGCAGTGAGTGGCCAAAGAACATGCCCTTCTCTTGCTCAACAGCTTCAATTCCAAACCACAAAAGTGCACGTAATGCCCAGTAACTATGGATGGACTATGAAACACAGCTGCATATCCACCCTTGTTCTTGCTGGGGACAGCTTCCCTCCTCTGAACCCTTTGTAAAATTTCTAGGCCGTGGTTCATTTGTGGAATTCATATTTACAATGACAGCCTGTGTCCAGTTTCCCAACCTTCCTTGTTAAACTGGAAGATGAATCAAGTGTTTAGAACTTAAATCTGAATCTGCTAAGTCCTAGTTTCACAAGACTCATCCAGCTCATCGTGAGAGGCTCATCCAGCTCCCCATGAGTGAAACTGCCATCAAACTTCACTTCTGCATGAGGTTTACACTTTAAAAATGTTTTGGTTTGGTTTTTTTTTTATTATCTATTCCCTTGTCACAACCTGTGTAGTGGATCCACAGTGGCCACTGAAAGCACACTAGTGCTTTCATAAAGCAACTCTAGGGTTTGTTGCTTCCTTTCTAGTTACTTATACGTCTAGAATTAGATTATCTTTACAGCTGCTTAAAATGCTCAGTTAATAGCAAAAGCTGATACCTACATACCTAAGCGATGAAATCCAAAAGTGAACCTCTTTGTGGGAGATTTTGCAGACAGCCAGAGAGCAAGCAGGGTCAAAATAATACCGCTAAGGTCAGTTAACATATGAAGTGCATCTGTCATAATTGCTAGACTGTTAGCAACATATCCCCCTGAAAAGAAAGATGAAAAAGTCAGGACATACAACATTAATGATTATAGATAATACCCTTTTGGCAGCTTACAATTATTTCTTTTCAGAACAGTGCATTAAATGCATGAGAGCTCTTGTTATAATCACTAAACAGGGTATTTTGCCATTGCAATCAAAATGCCATCCTGTAATTTAAAGCTATCATAGTTACAAGTGCAGTGAAGTGTGCTTTCTGTTAAGAGTAACAGAGAATGAATTCACTCCTGCCATTCTCACAGACTACTTGCATCTTAACATTTGCAAGACCAGGATCAAAACAGTTTTGTTTCTTGTCTCTGTATGTTAATGTGCATGTGTTTGATCCTTTAATTAAACTACATCTGTTAAATATTTTGACATTACTGAACAGGGACAGAAATCCAGTGACTCAGTGGCAAGGAAATTCACCCTGCCCCCTTATTATTACATTATCTTGTAACCTTCATTATTCCCTGTCCTGGCAGGGCTAAGTTCTGCCAATACATACTGCAGGCAGTGACTTTCACTTGCACAGCATTATTCTTTGTTATTTATTACCATAATTTTTTCTCGTAATTATGAGCTGTATTGAGACAAATAACCTCAGATCAAAGGTTAGTGTCTTGTTCCAATTCAGCTGCTAATGCTACTGTTGTATGGGCAAGAGATTTAAACAATGCGCCTCTCTTAAACACCCCTTATCCAGAGAGGACTCAAGGACAGGCTTCCTTGTCTTCCATATGCATTAAGTTAAGCCCATTTTCTCAGAAAAGATCTCATCTTTAGTGTCAGCTGAATTATGATTTAGTTTCTCTTTTTACCTTGAGATTGACATTCAGCCTGCAAATTCTCCTGGGCAAAGCATGCAGCTGGCATGCCATTTGGCAGGCTTGAGGCTCCAACTAACATTTCGAGTAAAGGTATCTTCATCTACAATTAAAACTGTCTTAGTGAGGAGGCTGACCGTGAGAAAATAGCAAGAGACATTCATAACTGCCTGACTGCTTTAAGACTAGTCATAAAACTTGTGTGTATGGCTGTGTTAGAAGGCACACACCTGCAGACTGAGCTACTCTCTCCAGCCAAACACAAGCAGTGTGGCTGATACCATAGTATTGCTTGTACTGTGGGTAATTACCAAATACACAGTTGAACTAGTTCCTTTCCTCTATCCCCCCTTCTTCAGTTTTTCCAAAGATTCTATGTCAAATTCACCTGAGGCAGAAATTTTTCAAAGGCCATCACAGCTCGAAACTTCTTAAGATTTAGCAATTCATCAATTTTTGGGGTTATGCCCTCCCATTCTGAATTAATTTCTGTTCTCATGTAATTTTAAATAATTACTTAGAAATATGCAACTTGGCCTCTTCTATAGTCAACACAGAAGAAACAAGAATTTGTATCTAAAGCATTCAAATAGGTAGCTTATGTGTATGATCACTGAAAGTACGTATGTTAATTCCCAAGTATTAATTCTGAGATTCAGTTTGGACTGAGATGAATCAGTTTCATTTCAGCTAGCCTTGCACTTTGACAGACTTCAGAAATAAAATGATAAGGAAGGTATTCGGATACTGAAGCAATCGTAATGGAGCATGTGGACTAAGAAAACATAATTGAAATTTATGAAATTCTGAAATCAAAGGTTCTCTCTTTCCAAACGTATTGGTTCATCTCTTGGTTGAAGGTACTGAGTCCTGAGGGTTGTTAAACACAATCAGCAACTTGGAAAAAAAAGACATCTACAAACTGTACAAACAGCTTGATGGCTCAGCACTGTCTTCAGTGACTTGTGAAGGACAGCAGTCCTCCTCATGGAAGATCAATTAGAAATCTCTACACATACCTGAAAACATCAAAACCCTGCCAGAATATATAAGTAGGACTTGCAATATGGTTTTTATTTCATGATGCAAAATGGTTCCCACAAAGGGTAAGTTGTTATCTGACTTTTACAATGACTGTTCATCAAATTAAACAACACACACTGGGGTGGCCTGGGGTAATGAGCTTGGCTGTACTCTGGAACACAATACGCCAGTCACAATTTCACAAGAAAGCTGCTGAAACAAGATTTCCTTCCTCTTGACATTGGTAACAGACAGCAGGAAGAGTTTTACTGCATAACTGAATCATCTGATAGGGTCTTCTGCCTTTTTTTCAGAAGCTAAAAAGAGAAAACCGTCAAAGATCATGAAAAGAAGCAGTTAAAATGTCCTATAGGATTAAACAAAGTTTCCCAAATACCTGAGCTTCAGTTCAATCAAAAAATTCCAAAAGTTGAAACCAAGCAGACAGAACACAATACAGGGCCGGAACGAAACAGTTAAACAGGTAGGGAGGTCACTGACCCAGGACTCAAGGGCTCCATCTTTACTTGTTCTGCTGCTGATTACCTGCCCAATGAAAAGTCATTCAGGTCAAGATCCACACAAGTACAGAGATACCCAAGTCCTCTATTCATTCTTTATGGAAGTTGGACAAAAAGTATTCTATAGGTCTGGCCCTTACTGCTGTGTGCCTCAGTGCCCAAAATTTCAAGTAGGGCTGGTGATACACACATACACATCAGGGGAATGAGCTCTCATGACGCTACCAACGCTTTGTACAGACACCACCCTGAGCTGAGCCTGCAGAAGTCCTAGCTGTACAGGAGAAGTGACAGATGACGTGCCAGTGATGAGAGAGGATTTTTACTCTCAACACCTATTATTTCTAGACCCTCCCCTGCATTACTTATGGAGAGGTCTACAGCAGCATGAATCGGACCCAAAGTCCATGACAGATACACCCTAGTGACTTCAACATCAAGCTGCTGGAAGCTGAGATATTATTCAGTAAGGGGGCTCTTTTGTGGAACTAAATTCAGTGTTTATTAGAACTCTGTTATGAATACATTCATATGAAATCACTGTTATGTTCAAGGATGTCTATGTCTGAGATACAACACTATATTCCTGATCGAATTTACCTGAGTTTATGCTGAACCAAAATCTTAGCCAGAGAAAAAAAAGAGACAGGGCATAAATGGAGAGCACAATTCAGCATATGCCCACAAAAGGTTTGATGGAATTGCCTTATCCATGGATGGGAAAGCTTATCCATGATAAGCTATGCACTGTGGCATTATCATTAATGACTAACCACACACTGAGAAATGGAAGGACAAACCCACTTCTTTCCACTAACCCACATTCCTGGGCCCCCAGTAAAACTTGTGCAGATATAGTCTGTATTCTGGTCTGTTCTGAAAAACAGACTGGGTTTTTTTCTCCGTATGTGGGACAAACTGTATTATTTATCATCGAGCCATGATTTCTCTCCCTGTAATCCTGTAGAAGTTTCTGTCTTAATGATACAATTCACAGCTGTCACACAGCAAGTGATCTGTGATCACAAGCTCACTTCACACAAGCAAACGTCAGATCCTTAGACATTACTGACCAAATTTGCATAGGTGCGGAGGAGGATGTAGATCCCAGGCTACTACACCTGACGCATCTGTTATTTATTTCTAGAAACTTTTTGTGACTTGACTTTTTTCCCCCTCGTGAATTATGACCAGCAATTCATCTGATTAGCTCTGATTTAGACTTGTATGTTAAAATGAAAGCAATTTAAAAGCAATTAATTGTTATAGTTGCTACAGAGACCTGGCTCAGCACACACATCAATGTTCTGGCACTATGTAATGCTCTCCATGACTTTAAATCTGGGGATGAGAAAATTTAAGCATTCTTCAGGAGGCTGCACAGTACTGAGCAGACATGTGCACTGAAGGGCATGGACATACCCAAAAGACAGAGATAACAGGATGCTGATATTGACAAGTGAACGGAGATTAAAAGGTAAATACTATCCTTTGTAAAAATGATTAGCTAATGCCAAAGGAGTATCATCTCATAGTTCATCTGTGTATTCAAGGCACCCTCAAATTTATTTCAAGCCTATGCTGCTGTAGCCTATGAAATGAAGCACAGCTGGTGTAGAGCACACAGTTCTCTTTTACCTGCATAGCAAATGATAGCATGACTTTATCGGGGACCAATAAAAGCTGAATTTGATTACCAGATTAATTCTTCTGACCTTCAAACCACCAGTTACCTATACAGGAACAGATTTCCAGGTAAAAACCTGCCATGCTCCTGCCAAGTACTATCCAACAAAACCCACAAATACTTTAATCAAACTACTTGGCATTCCTCTGTGCTGTAATGGGAAGTGTTAAAATACCTATTAGTTTAATTGACTTTGCTCATATGATTTACGCCTGGATGGAGCACACACAGGTCCCAAGTGTGGCAGGCCACCAGGCAGCTGTCGGGAGGGTGGATTCTCACGGCACCAACTCTGATAGCTCAGGGTTTGGCTTTTTGGTTATAAGAAACATTGTTGGTGAATGAGGGCAAACCATCCCCCAGCATTAGTTTTGGTATTATGGTAAATGTCACACTTACTTCCCTCATTTGTTCTGTTGCAAACACAGCGAGATTTTATGGCAGCACTTAATACTGAGGACGAAATTGTTCATCTTTTTTTTTTTTGTCTACAATAAAATGATGCTTCTCCCTTACTAGTAACACCTTACAAACTTACAAGAGAAACTTACACGAAGCACTAAAAATCCATTATACATGCAAAAAAATTCTCATTTATGCCGTCTGGGAGACTGATGATATTCAGATAAGGGAAGTTGCAAATTCCTCTTTTTTTTCTTGATGGAAAATACAGGTGGACTTTGTTCCTGCTCACTCTCTGAACTTGCAGCTAATCTCTGATCTCTCTACGTGACAGACGGTTTCTCTTAGTAACTACCGAAAGCGAGGGCCGTAGAAGCCTGACAACCTGCGCGGCACCGGCCGGACAGGCGGCCGACAGAGCCCCCGACTCACCTACGAGCTCCCCGGTCATAAAGAGGAGATACAGAAGGGCAGCGAGCGTCAACCTCTTCTTCACC